>ML100702.1:0-17429 GCA_003697995.1 Taxidea taxus jeffersonii
AAAAAAAAAAAAAAAAAGAAGCATCTGCCTTCGGCTCAGGTTATGATCCCAGGATCCTGGGATTGAGCCCTGCGTTGAGGTCTCTGCTCAGCGGGGAGCCTGCCTCCTCCTCCTCTCTCTCTGCCTGATTCTCTGCCTACTTGTGATCTCTGTCAAATAAATAAATAAAAATAAAATCTTAACAAAAAAAGAATTCCCCCACATTTTATGATGGTGAAGGAGGTGGGACTTTCTGATGAAGGCCTTCCCACATTCACGACACAAAGGCCTCTCTCCAATGTGACTTCTCTGCTGTTTAAGGAGAAGCGAGTTCTGTGTGAAAGATTTCCTGCATTCACCGCACTCTTTCTACACTATGAACTTCCCTGTGGCTACTGAGTGTGGAGTTGTACCTAGAGTTTCCCACATGGGCTGCACTTAAACACCCTTTCTTCACTGGGAGTGCTAAAATGGTTACTGAGGAGATGCCTGGTGGCTCAGTCATCAAATGGCTGCCTTCAGCTCAGATCATGATCTCAGAGTCCTGGGATCGAGTCCCACATCCGGGCTCTCTGCTCAAGCCTCCATCTCCCTCTTACTCTGACTGCTGCTCTCCCTGCTTGTACTCTCTCTCTCTCTGTGTCAAAATAAATGAATCTTTAAAGAAAGAAAGAAAGAAGTCTTGATAAAATGTTTACTGAAGTTGTACCTAAAAAATGTCCCACTTCCACTACGCTCTAAGGCCCTTTTGCAGTGTGACTTTCTTGGACTCTAGAAGCATGTCCTGTGGCTGAAGTCTTTCTCAGAGCACTGCACTTACAACCATTCCGTCTGGTTCCAAAGGCCTCTCCTCTCGGTGTCCCTCTGTGTCTTCAACCCACTGTGGGTGGCTGGGAGGCGGGTGGGAGAAAGACCGTGGAGCCCTCTCTAATCTCCCTCCACGCCAAGGTCTCTGCTATATACGCTACGTGGTCCAAATGAAAGCTCCCTTCATTTTCCTTGAGGGAAAGTTTCTATTCTGCTTCTTGTGATGCTGCTGCAGGTTTCCTCCACAAGTGTACGGGCCTCGCTCAGGGTGTGTTCCATCATGCTCACCCAAACGCAAAAGGTCTTTCCAGAGCAAGCTACGAGGCTCCCGGGCCTGGGACTTCTGGGTGGGTGGGCCTGGCTTTGGAGTCCTGACCTGTGACCCTTCCACACACTCACCTTGCTCTGAAGCGGCCTCCTCATCCTGGGCTCCGTGCCAGCAACCTGTAAGCAGAGAAATGCTGGGAAAGTGCCAGCTGACTTCGGCGGCAGGAGGCGGCCCCATCGAGGCCATAGGACTGCTGACAGGCGAGGGGGACTCGAGACAGGGAGAGGAAGGCCTGCCGTGCGGTGTGGTGCGGAGCTCAGCCTGGCGAGCCCCCGTGCTGGGAGAGCCCTGACTCTGGGGCAGGACACGAGGGAGAGGGAAGTGCGGGGAGGGGAGGTGAGCTCCCCAGCCCCCTCCTCTGCAGGTGACTTTCAACAAGGCCGGAGATGCTGGGGACCGCTGAGCACTGACACAAGACTGCAGAAATGGGTGTTCGCAACACAGTGGCTGGTGTTCAGAGACTAAGGGTATGTGCGGCCCTCCAAGGAAGCAGTGGAAGGGCAAAGACGAGAGCCCAAAGTCAGAGTGGAAATACTAGTGGGAAAGAAAAGGTAAAAATGAGGTGTGGCCACTGTCCTAGGCATCACATGATGGCGGAGACAGGACAGAAGCTCTGCACGAGGGCCATATTCTTTTGAGCTTCTCCTGATGTTGCAGAAGTGATGTCCCCTCTGTCTGGTACCCGGGGGCCTCTTATTGGTCAATGTGAGAAACCAGCTGGGCCTGGAAAAGGCCAGTCCAGTCCTCGGGGAAAGGCAGGGAAAAGGAGTGGTCAGCACCTCACATCCAACGTTCTAAATTTACAATGCCTTCAGAGGAAGGTCTTTAAAAAACAACCCATGCAGTGACCCTCCATGCAGTGACCAGATCGGTGCCTGCAGTCACTGGCACAAGCAGTCCCCAAAGTATGTTAGCAAGAGGGATGGGAAGGCCTGGGGCACAGGCGCTCCAAGGATGGACAGAAGCACCTGACCAGGGACGGCCGAGGTAACGGCCCTGGCCACACCGGAGCCATTTCTTCGGCCTGCTAATGTGCCAGTCCGCACAGAGCCCAGGCGGTACGACGCAGATGCCCCCTACACCCTCTCCGCATACCCAAGTCCCCCGCACTGGAGAGCAGCTCGCACTGTCACATATCCCCACCTAACTCTGTGTCGCTTGAGCTCAGCTGCAGAGGCCTGTGTGAGGATCTGACCATCTCATAAGCAATCCTGACCTCCTCTCACCACCGGACCTTCATTCAAAGCCCCAGAAAAGAAATGCTTCCAGCTGATCCCATTTCCCTCAACGACTCTACAAGCCTGAATGAAAAGGTCGCAGCAAAGATCATCAGGAAACCTTGCTGCACCCACCGAGTGATGATGGGCCCTGTCCTGCCCTGGTGTCCGGCCTTCGCTGCGGAGGCACCTCAGCATCCATCTTATGTCCACTTGGAAGGGTTTAGGACCTCCACCCTTCACCTCACAGGCGTACACCCCCAACACCACCGTCCAGGTGCCCACCCGACACACAGACTTTGCCCCCTCCTTCCCTTGTCCCTGGTGCACTACCATCATAATACAAAGATGCCTCCTCTGAAATCAGACCCACAGCTTTACTGGGGTCCACACAACAAAAATTATATTGTGGTTGTTGCCAATCTGAACACCTCCACTGGACTCCAAATCTGGGGCTCCAACAGCCAACTGGACACATCCCACATCCATTCAAAAGACTCTGGAACATTTCTGATGTAGCCAAGAACGGATTCTTTACATATCCTCTGAAAATCCCTTCTGGCCGTGGTCATATAGTGGTTAGTACTCTGTGTTGTGAAAATATCTTCTGGGGCGCCTGGTGGCTCAGATGTTAAGCCTCTGCCTTGGGCTCAGGTCATGATCTCGGGGTCCTGAGATCGAGCCCCACATCAGGTTCTCTGCTTTGCGGGGAGCCTGCTTCCTCCTCTCTGCCTGCCTCTCTGCCTACTTGTGATCTGGTCTTGGTCCATGGTTCTCGACTCACAGCTTCCAGAAACTGGAATTTCCCAAGTGTTGTGGGCGATGAAGTTGTCTGTGCTCTGTGAATGCGGTGACTTTTGGAAGTACTAGTTGGGCGTGGGTGGGGGGGAGGGGAGACCAACCATGTGATTAGACATTTGGAAATTTTAGTTCCTCCTCTCCCACTTCCCACCTCCCCCCACCTTGGGGGAAGGGAGATGGGCTGGAAGTTGAACCAAGACCAGATATATATGAGAAATATATTGTGGTCATCTTAATCAACAAGTATGTATTTTTATAAGTCACCATCGCGGCCCTCCCACCCCCGCCCCTCCCGCCCCTCCCCTTCCGCGGACCCGGCTGCCCACTCCGCCACTGCAGGCGGCACTCCGCCTTGCCCCCCGCTCCCCGCACCCGCGACCGCGAGAGGCCCGGCCCCGACTCAGGAGCACCTGCCGGGCCCTCCCCCGCCACGTCCCACCGCACGGACGGAGCCGGGACCGCACACCCGGGCGCCCTCTGCTCCCGCCCCGCCCGGCCGGCCGCGGGGAGCTGCGCGGGCGCCCCTTCATCCGGCTGCAGCGCTCGGGGCGGGCGGCTGTGGGCCCGGGGCTCGCAGCACCCACCTGAGCCGGCTTCATCCGCGCGGCCTCCGCCAACGACCGGCGGGAAGAGCGGGGTGGGGACGGGAGAGCCTCGCAGCGGCCTCCGCGGCGGGGACGACGCCTCTTCCGAAACTTTCCTTCCACTCCCAACCAACCCGCAGTTCCCCGCGCGCTGCACCAGCCAAAGCGCACCGGAACGCGAAGGTGCCCAACACCCGAGGCCGCCGCCGGAAGTTCCGCCTCACATGCGCGTGCGCAGGAAAAGGGCCACATGCTGCGCTCTCATTGGCTCAGCGCCCCACCGGGCTTGCCGCAGAGCCTTCTGGGGGAATGTGTAGCTCCCACACATCACCCACCCCATCTGGGAGCCGCCGGGTCCTTCCTGACTTGGGGGAGGGAGGCCGAGGGACAAGATGCAGGTGTCCCGGGAAGTGGGCTCCTAAGATTTAGTGTGGGGTCACTGACTCTTAAAGCGGTATACTCAGATTTCCTCTGAGTGCTGGACAATGCCAGAAATAGATGTTATTCCACACCATAGTAACATACCATGGTATGTTAAAGGAACATACCATAGCATTGTTAAAAGGAACATACCATAGTATTTTTTTTCTTTTTTAAAGATTTATTTATTTGACAGACAGAGATCACAAGTAGGCAGAGAGGCAGGCAGAGAGAGAGGAAGGGAAGCACGCTCCTTGCTAAGCAGAGAGCCCGATGTGGGGCTCGATCCCAGGACCCTGGGATCGTGACCTGAGCCGAAGGCAGAGGCTTTAACCCACTGAGCCACCCAGGCGCCCCAGAACATACCATAGTATTGTTAAAAAATAAAATTCAACCAAGCAATTTTGAAGATCTAATTGGCTTCACTGAACAGCTTTAAATCCGTTCAAAATGAGATTTTCATTTATTAATGTTCATGCACTTAAGAACCTGACACCTATCTGAAAATGACAGCAACTTGTCATATGTCATTTCCTGCCAAGTTAGTGTGTGCCCTTCAACCATGAAAGCCTGCCCTGTCTAAAAGCAATACAGCGGGGGAGGAGTCAAGATGGCAGAGAAGTAGCAGCTGAGACGACATCAGGTAGCAGACCAGCTAGATAGCTTATCACACCATTCCGAACACCTACAAATCCAACAGGAGATCAAAGAGAAGAGCAGCAAGTCTAGAAACAGAAAATCAACCACTTTCTGAAAGGTTGGACCAGCAGAGAAGTGAATCCAAAGCGACAGGAAGATAGATCGTGGGGGAGGGGCTGGCTCCCAGCAAGTGGTGGAGCAACAGGGCACAAAATCAGAACTTTTAAGTCTGCCCCACTGAGGGACATCGCTCCAGAGGCTAGGCTAAGCCGGGGTGAAGCCCATGAGGGGACAGCGTGGTCTCGGGCCCCACAGGGTCACCGAAGGATCGGGGATGTCTGAGTGTCACAGAGCTCACAGGTATTAGAGTGGGGAACCTGGCTACAGAGACGTAGCCGAGGAGTGAGCTCTCAACTTGGGGTTACCTGGTTACCTTAAATTGTGGTCTGTAGCACAGGCCACTACTATGTGAGGAGAGAGACCCCACAAGATCTGGGGAGAAACTCCCTGGAACAGCTCAGGGATCTGCGGGGTTCTGAGACTCCAGGCAGAGCTGTGTGCCAGAGACAGAGATGCTTGGTCACGGACTGGGTGAGCTTGGAGTGTGGTTGGAGGCCAGGGAGACTGGAGTGATTGACCACTTTTCTCCGAGGGCACACTGAGGAGTGGGGCCCCGAGCTCTCAGCTCCTCCGAGCCGAGATTAGGAGGTCGCCATTTTCATTCCTGTCCTCTGGATTCTACAGAAAGCCTTCAGGGAACAAAAGCTTCCCAAAGCAAACCTGAGGGGATTACTTAACCTGGCCCCTGGTAAGGGTGGTGCAATTCCAACTTGGGCAAAGACACTTGAGAATCACTACAACAGGCCCCGCCCCCAGAAGATCAGCAAGATATCCAGCCAAGACCAAGTTCACTTACCAAAGAGAACAGCGGAATTCCAAAGGAGGAGAAAGCAAAGCATGGAATTCATGGCTTTCTCCCCATGATTCTTTAGTCTTGCAGAGTTAATTTTTTTAAATTTTTTTCTTCTGCTAAATTTTGTTAACTTTTACCCTTTCCTCTCTTAACATTTTCTAAGCTAGTTTAACAATACCTTTCATTAAAAAAAAAATCTTTCCTGGGACGCCTGGGTGGCTCAGTTGGTTAAGCGGCTGCCTTCGGCTCAGGTCATGATCCCAGCGTCCTGGGATCGAGTCCCACATCGGGCTCCTTGCTCGGCAGGGAGCCTGCTTCTCCCTCTGCCTCTGCCTGCCACTGTCTGCCTGTGCTCACACTCTCTCTCTAACAAATAAATAAATAAATAATCTTAAAAAAAAAATCTTTCCTGAACCTTCATTATTAGAGTCATAGTTCATCCTTCATTGTATCTAACATTATTTTTTGTATACACATAGGGTTTTTTCTTCTAAAAAAATTTGGGATACAACTTCTTCTAATAGGTCAAAATATACCCTAAATCTAGCACAGGGCTTTGTTCTAGTCTCGAGCCTGAGCAAATTCTCTCCACTTTCTTTTTCCTTATTCTCCCAACCAAATTATCATCAAATCCTTTTTTAGAAATTAAAAAAATTCATCTTTATAGTCATATTCCATCCCTTCACTGTGTTTACCCTTATATATGTTTTTAAAATTTTGGGAGGTAGTGTCTTCTAAGAGACCAAAATACTCGCTAAATTAAGAGGGTGACCCTGTTCTATTCACCAGTTAATCAATATATATATATTTAATATATATATTAAAAATACATATACATATACATATGTATATATTTTTTTAATATTTTTCCTTTATTCAAAAAATTTTTTCTGAACTTAAAAAAAAATATTTTATTTATTTATTTGACACAGAGAGAGATCACAAATAGGTAGAGGCAGGCAGAGAGAGAGGGGGAAGCAGGCTCCCTGCTGAGAAGAGAGCCCGATGTGGGGCTTGATCCCAGGACCCTGAGATCATTACCTGAGCTAAAGGCAGAGGCTTAACCCACTGAGCCACCCAGGTACCCCATAAAAACCCTTTCTGGAGAAATAAAAGAACTAAAATCTAACCAAGTTGAAATTAAAAAGGTATCGAAGTATAGTAAAAAATGGAGGCTCTTACTGCTAGGATAAATGAGGCAGAAGAGAGAATTAGTGATATAGAAGACCAAATGACAGAGAATAAAGCTGAGCGAAAGAGACAAACAATTACTGGAACACAAAGGGAGAATCCGAGAGATAAGTGATACCATAAGACGAAACAACATTAGAATAATTGGGATTCCAGAAGAAGAAGAAAGAGAGAGGGGAGCAGAAGGTATATTGGAGCGAATTATTGTAGAGAATTTCTCTAATATGGCAAAGGGAACAAGCATCAAAATCCAGGAGGTGCAGAGAATCCCCCCTCAAAATCAGTAAGAATAGGTCCACACCCCATCATCTAATAGTAAAATTTACAAGTCTTAGTGACAAAGAGAAAATCCTGAAAGCACCCCAGGACAGCAAGCCTGTAACATACAATGGTAAAAATATTAGATTGGCAGCAGACTTATCTACAGAGACCTGGCAGGCCAGAAAGAACTGGCATGATATATTCAGAGCACTGAACAAGAAAAACATGCAGCCAAGAATACTATATCGAGCTAGGCTATCACTGAAAATAGAAGGAGAGATAAAACAGCTTCCAGGACAAAGAAAAACTAAAAGAATTTGTAAGGGGTCCTCTAAGCAAAAAGAGAGCCTAAAAGTAGTAGATCAGAAAGGAACAGAGAATATACAGTAATAGTCACCTTACAGGCAATACAATGGCATCTCTCAATAGTTACCCTGAATGTAAATGGGCTAAATGCCCCAATAAAAAAACACAGGGTATCAGAATGGATAAAAAAAAAAACAAAACACATCAATATGCTGTCTAAAATTTATGTGGAAGCAGAAAAGACCTCGAATAGCCAGAGGAATATTGAAAAAGAAAGCCAAAGTTGGTGGCATCACAATTCCAGACTTCAAGCTGTATTACAAAGCTGTCATCATCAAGACAGTATGGTACTGGCACAAAAACAGACACATACATCAACGGAACAGAATTGAGAGCCCAGAAATAGACCCTCAATTCTATGGTCAACTAATCTTCGACAAAGCAGGAAAGAATGCCCAATGGAAAAAAGACAGTCTCTTCAACAAATGGTATTGGGAAAATTGGAGAGCCACATGCAGAAAAACAAAACTGGACCATTTCCTTACACCACACACGAAAATAGACTCAAAATGGATGAAGGACCTCAATGTGAGCCAGGAATCCATCAAAATCCTTGAGGAGAACACAGGCAGCAACCTCTTCGACCTCAGCCACAGCAACTTCTTCTTAGGAACATCATCAAAGGCAAGGGAAGCAAGGGCAAAAATGAACTATTGGGACTTCATCAAGATCAAAAGCTTTTGCACAGCAAAGGAAACAGTTAACAAAACCAAAAGACAACTGACAGAATGGGAGAAGATATTTGCAAACAATATATCAAATAAAGGGCTAATATCCAAAATCTTTAAAGAATTTATCAAACTCAACCGCCAAAGAACAAATAATCCAATCAAGAAATGGGCAGAGAACAGGAACAGACATTTCTGCAAAGAAGACATCCAGATGGCCAACAGACACATGAAAAAGTGCTCCACATCACTCGGCATCAGGGAACTACACATCAAAACTACAATGAGATACCACCTCACACCAGTCAGAATGGCTAAAATGAACAAGTCAGAAAATGACAGGCACTGGCAAGGATGTGGAGAAAGGGGAACCCTCCCACACTGTTGGTGCAGATGCAAGCTGGTGCAACCACTCTGGAAAACAGCATGGAGGTTCCTCAAAAAGTTGAAAATAGAGCTACCTTATGACTCAGCAATTGCACTACTGGGTATTTACCCTAAAGATACAAATGTAGTGATCCGAAGGGGCACGTGCACCTGAATGTTTATAGCAGCAATGTCCACAATAGCCAAACTATGGAAAGAATCTAGATGTCCACCAACAGATGAATGGATAAAGAAGATGTGGTATACATATACAATGGAATACTATGCAGCCATCAAAAGAAATGAAATCTTGCCATTTGCGACGGTGTGGGTGGAACTAGTGGGTATTATGCTTAGTGAAGTAAGTCAATCAGAGAAAGACAACTATCATATGATCTCCCTAATATGAGGAAGTGGAGATGCAACAGGGGTAGGGGTTAAGGGGGGAGGAAAAGAATAAATGAAACAAGATGGGATCAGGAGGGAGACAAACCATAAGAGATTCTAATCTCACAAAACAAACTGAGGGTTGCTGGGGGAAGGGGGTAGGGAGAGGGTGGTGGCATTATGGACATTGGGGAGGGTATGTGCTATGGTGAATGCTGTGAAGTGTGTAAACCTGGCGATTCACAGACCTGTACCCCTGGGGCTAATAATACATTACATGTTAATAAAAAAAATAAAATAAACGCAATATAGCGACTCCTGCTTCTTTTAGTGTCTACATGGTGTGTTTTTTCTCCATCCTTTTAATCTATTTAGATGTATCTTTATATTTAAATTGGGCTTCTTGGGCACCTGGGTGGCTCAGTGGGTTAAAGCCTCTGCCTTCAGCTCAGGTCATGATCTCAGGGTCCTGGGATCGGGCTCTCTGCTCGGTGGGGAGCCTGCTTCCCCCCCGCCCCCCTGCCTGCCTCTCTGCCTACTTGTGATGTCTGGCAAATAAATAAAATCTTTAAAAAAAAATAAAGTGGGCTTCTTGTAAACAACATATACTTGGGTCTTGTGTTTTGATCCACTCTAACAATCTTTCTTCAGACTGCATTTAGACAAAGTAATTAATGATATAGTTGGATTACTAATCCTGCACAGTGCTTATCATTTTCTATTCGTTGCCCTTGTAATTTGTTCCTATTGTTGTCCTCAACCCTTTTCCTTCCTTTTGTAGTTTGAGCATTTTATGGATTCCATTTACTCTCCTTTTCAACATAACAGTTACTTATTTTTTAACTTTGTTTGTTACAATACATATCTACAGTTAACCCAAATCCACTTTCAAATAACACTATCACTTCACAAGTAGTGTGTGTACCTTAATATAACAGAATAATACTAATTCCTCTCCCTTGTGTCATTGCTGTTATTTCATATATATATGTGTATATATATACATATATATGTATATATATATACATATATATACATATACATATATATATATATATATATATATATACACACACACATCTCCACACACATACACACTCAAGTACATTATTGCTATTTTTTTGGAAAAACTAATGTGCTAGATCAGTTAAGAATAAGACAAATAAGTTATTTTGCCTTCAGTTATTCCCTTTTCTTTTCTTTTTTAAAGATTTTATTTATTTATTTGACAGACAGAGATCACAAGTAGGCAGAGAGGCAGGCAGAGAGAGAGAGGAGGAAGCAGGCTCCCCGCTGAGCAGAGAGTCCGATGCGGGGCTCGATCCCAGGACCCTGAGATCATGATCTGAGCTGAAGGCAGAAGCTTAACCCACTGAGCCACCCAGGCGCCCCAGTTATTCCTTTTCTGATGCTCTTTCTTTCTTTGTAGATCTGAGCTTCTGAGCTATGTCATTTTCCTTTTCTCTAAGGAACTTTTTTTTTTTTTTTTTTTTTACATTTTTTTGCAGGGCAGGTCTACTAGCAACAAAGTCTCTCCATTTTTGTTTTTCTGAGAAATCCTGTATTTCTCCTTCACTTTTGAAAGGATAATTTCACAGGGTATAGAATTCTAGGTTGGTGGGGTTCTTCTCTCAACATTTTAAGTATTGCCCTCCACTCTTCTTGCTTGCATGGTTTCTGAAAAGTTGGATGTCATTACCTTTGCTCTTCTAGAGGTGAAGTGTTTTCTTCCTCTGACTTCTTTCAGGATTTCCTTTCCATCTCTGATTATCTGTAGTTTGAAAATGATATGCCTATGTGTAGTTTTTTCTCTCAGCATCTTTCTTGCTTGGTGTTCTCTGAGCTTCTTGGATTGGTACCTGAATGTTTAAATTTGGCTACCTTTGGGGGAAATTCTCAGTCACTATTGTTTCAAAACTTTCTTCTGTTCCTCTTTCATTTCCTTCTGGTATTATGTATGTTACATGTTTTCAGTTGTTATACAGTCCTTGGATATATGTGTGTGTGTGTGTGTGTGTGTATATGTATATATACGTATATATATACACACATGTATATATATACACACATATCAGTATATATGTGAAATGTATATATACATATATATACAGTATATATATATATACATATATATCAGTATATATGTGAAATGATCAGTTTTGATCATTTCTACTGAAATACCCTCAAGCTCATTTCTTTTCTCAGCCTTGTCTATCTAGTCTGCCAACAAACCTATCAAAGGCATTTTTCATTTTTGTTAGAGTTTTTGATGTTACTTCCCCACCTCCATCAGATTTTTAATCACTTTGCTTACATTACCAATCTGTTCTTGCTGTCTGCTTTAACCAACAGAGGCATTAGGATCTTAATGACAGTTGTTTTAAATCCCTGGTTTGACAATTCCAACATCCCTGTCTTGTGTGTCTGGTTCTGATGTTTGCTCTGTTTCTTCAAATTTTGGTTTTAGCCTTTTAGTATGTAACTTTTTTTTAATACTTGGGACATGGTACACTGGTAAAATAAACTGCTATAGATAGAAGTTTTGCAATGTGGTGGTAACTGGTGGAAAGTTATGAAAGGAAGCATACTATAGGACTAGAGTTAGGTCTTTCAGTGAGCCTTTGCTTTGGCCTATGAATTTCATACATTTTCCCCAGTTCCAGCACCAGTAAGTGGGACAAGATGGCTAGTGTGGTCTGGATTTGGGTATTTCCTTGGCTCTGAAAAATCTGCAGCTGATTCTTCTGAGAGCAATCCTTGTTAAGAACAGAATGTCCTGATATATTCCAAAATGGCTCCTTTGTCCCTCTCCCTACACACGAGTGTTTTTCTCTGATAGTCATTGTGAGGGAAATTCCCAGAAGTGTGATGATTTAGGTTCTCTTACCACAGCACTGGGGGTCATGGAGGAGGGTCAACTCCTAGGTTTCCTTCATTCTGTTCCCGTTGGACTAATCTGGGGAACAGCAGTTTATCTTGCCACCTCACTTGTCTTATAAACTGAGAAGAGTTGTTGATCTTCCATTATTTTCAGCTGTTTACTTGTCATCAAATAGCAATTTCCAACTTCTTACATGCTGGAAATGAAAACAAAAGTCCCTGTCTTCTCATATTTTGTTCTAGTCTCTAACTTGTTTCTTACTAAGAATTTAGAATGTGCATAACTATAATTATTTAAAAGTAGGATCATTTAGATATTTTAAATATCTTCTCAGTCACCCCAATCTTAAAATTTTGACTAATGAGCTTTATGAAGTTTTTCTTAAAACTTCAATTTATTTACATTCTAGTTAGTTAACATATATGGTAACATTTTTTTCAGGTGTAGAACTTAGTGATGCATGAAACAAAGTGTTAAATGTAAATATAAATTTAGATAATTTTTTCATTAAGTATTTTGTGCATGTTGAGATTTGACAAATGCAATCAGGGAGTGGAATCGGGATTGTTTCCCATGTCTCACTCTCAAACTGTTTTCCTTCCATTTCCTATTCTATAATGCTTGTTGCTGCACTTTCTAAATTTCTCAATGAACCACCTGGTTTGAAGATTACACGACAAAAAGGATGACCTCAAGCAAGAAGAAATCCTACCAGCAGACTGCCTTTGGGCCTTGAATGTCAACACTTCCTCGATTCCCAGGCTGTTAGCCTATCCTGCAGATTTTCTACTTGCCAAGCCATCACAAAGGCTTTAGATAAGTCTTTAAGAAAACACATATTCCCCTCTCTCTATATACATACACCCTGATGGTTGTTACTCTGAGGAACCTGATATATCACAGAACTGAACACTTAGCAATAACAAGACGGTAAACTTTATGTGTGTTTTATAAAATAACAAATATTTTTTTAAATGCCCCAAGAATTTTTATGATACCAAGACATAGCTTAAAAGCACTAGTAGAAAAAAAGCCAAACAAGAATTTTTTAGAAAGGTGGTTCAGATGGTTCAAAAACTTTGGAAAATGAATTCATACGAAACTGAACTTAAATTTACTTAAAACTTCACTTTCCCTTTTTTTTTTTTTAAAGATTTATTTATTTGACAGAGAGAGACACAGCGAGAGAGGGAATACAAGCAGGGCGAGTGGGAGAGGGAGAAGCAGGCTTCCCACTGAGCAGGGAGCCTGATGCAAGGCTTGATCCCAGGACCCTGGGATTATGACCTGAGCTGAAGGCAAGCACTGAATGACTGAGCCCTGCAGGCGCCCCTCACTCTCCCATTCTAAACAACTCTTTCACTCAGTGATTACCACCTTTGTTGTTATAGACAACGTGGCTCTAACATGTGCCACAGAACCTTGCTTGTTATTGGATGCCACGCTTTTACACACACAACATGGATAATACTAAAAATACATATATGCACTTAGTGAAAACAGCTATTCAGGAGTTAACTGTAGGAATCCCTTTATATAAAATTCTAGCAAATGCAAACTAAAGTGTCCACCTGGTTCTGGCAAGTGGGTAGAGCTGGGAGAGAGAGAATAGGAAAGGGGCTAATGGAAACTACAGGGCCTACGGATTCGTCATCATGACTCCGGTGATACCCCCACTGTGCACACATATATAAAAATATAGTTTACACTTTTAATAAATGTAGTTTATGTCAATACCTCCGTAAAGCTGTTTAGAAATAAGGATTCCATACAAAATCTGATCTCCTCTTCCTCTGGAAACAATATAACACCTGGCAAAGCTGTACTGACTCCATCAACATCCTTCCCTGTATCTTAGGTTTGTGAACTCTGATCCCTTCTCAATAAGAAGGAAATGCTCAGGAAGGAAATGCTGATAAATGGAGAAATCCCGCTAAGCAAAACAAGCTAGTCTCAAAAAGACCAATACTGTCTGATCCCACTCACATGTAGTATCCGGAGCAGTCAAGTTCACAGGGACGGGGTGTAAAACCACAGCTGCCGGGGGTGGTCAGGAGGGGGCAGGAGAAGCTGTTCCACAGGTACAGTTTCAGTTTTGCCAGATGAAGGGAATTCTAGAAATTAGTTGCATAAATACGTGAACTTTTGAAACTACTAATCTGTGCAACTCAAAGACAGGGTAAACTGCTACACGCACTTTGCCCCAACATAAATGTGAAATGAAGAAGTGTCTTTAAGCAGGTCCCAGGGACAGGTCAGAGCAGATATTTGGCTTAAGTCTTTCCCCCGCCGCAATGCTCTCTAGTGTGGTGTGAACTTCTTGGTGCGGAACAAGCCTGGAGTTTTAGATGAACAAAGGCCCTTATTTGTTGCACAAATAGGATCTTTTTCCATCGTGAATTCTTTGACGTGTAATGAGGCTGGAGTTGCGCTAAGGCCGCGCACGGATGGCCCTCAGAAGGCCTTTCTCCCGTGACCTCTTGATGCCTAATGAATGGCGAGCCGCACCAAAACCATTCCGCACGTCCGCTGTCCTCATAAGGCACTCCTCCGGGTAGAGTGAGGGTAGAGCGGTGCCTAAAGCTTCACCCTCTTCTCCGCCCTCCTAAGTTTCTTTGCCAATGGAATTCTCTGGTCAGTGGCTTCGAGCTGTATCTCAAGATTTCCCCATATTTATGGTGCTCACAGACCTGTTTTCACTGTGGATTTTCTGGTGATGAACGAGGTGGGACTTTCTAATGAAGGCCTTCTGACATTTGCTGCACTCATAGGGCCTTTCTCCAGTGTGGATTTTCTGATGCTCAACAAGTATATGTTTGTGGCTAAAGGCTTTCCCACATTCACTGCACTCATAAGGCCTCTCTCCAGTGTGATTTCTCCAATGTTTAATAAGGTTGGAGTTATACCGGAAGAATTTCCCGCAGACACTGCACTCATAAGGCCTTTCTCCAGTGTGAACTCTCTTATGTCTAATGAGTCTGCAGTGGTACCTAAAGGATTTCCCACATTCGCTGCACTCATAAGGCCTCTCTCCAGTGTGACTCTGCCAATGCTTAATGAGCTTGGACTTATACCTAAAGAATTCGCCACATAAGCTGCACTCATAGGGCCTTTCTCCAGTGTGAACTCTTTGATGTCTAATGAGTGTGGAGGTGTACCTGAAGAACTTCCCACACTCACTGCACTCATAAGGCCTTTCTCCAGTGTGAACTCTCTGATGTTTAATGAGTGTGGAATTGTACCTGAAGAATTTTCCACATTCACTGCATTCATAAGGCTTTTCTGCAGTGTGAACTCTCTGGTGTCTAATGAACGTGGAGCTGTACCTGAAAAATTTCCCACATTCGCTGCATTCATAAGGCCTTTCTCCAGTATGAACTCTCTCATGTCGTATCAATCGATAGTTGTACCTAAAGAATTTTCCACATTCTCTGCATTCGTAAGGCCTTTCTCCATCGTGGATTCTCTGATGTTTCATGAAGTTGGCATTGTACTTAAAGAACTCCCCACATTTGCTACACTCATAAGGGCTTAATCCAGCGTGAACTCTCTGGTGACTGGTGAGTGTGGAGTTGTACCTAAAGAATTTCCCACATTCATTGCACTTAAAAGGCCTTTCTCCAGTGTGAATTTTCTGGTGCTGAACAAGGTGAAACTTTCTAGTGAAGGCCATCCCACATTTGCTGCATTCATAAGGTCTTACTCCAGTGTGGATTTTCTGGTGCTCAGCAAGGACCTGTTTTTGGCTGAAGCCTTTCGCGCACTGAGTGCACTTGTAATCATTTTGTCCAGCTTCAAAGGCCTCCCCATGCTCAGTGTCCCTGCCTGGTTTCAGCACATGGTGAGGGGCCAGGTGCTGGAGAAGGCCTGCACTGGCTGGGAAGTCCTCCCCACCTTTGCTGCATGTGAAGCTATTCTCTGCCACGCGAACACTGTCGTTCATTGGAAAGGAAGGACTCCCCTCATCCCTTCTGGAAAATCTGTCTTCAATCTGCTCCTTTTGGTGCTGGTGCAGGTTTGCCCCACGAACAGATAGCTCTGGGTCAGGGTACATGCCATCATGCTCAGCCAAGCGCAAAAGGTCTTTCCAGAGTGGGCCACGCATCTCCCAGGGCTGGGACTTCTGGGTGGGTGGGCCTGGCTTTGGAGTCCTGACCTGTGACCCTCCTACACAATCACCTTGCTCTGAAGCGGCCTCCTCATTCTGGGCTTTGTGCCAGTAACCTGTAAGCAGAGAAATGCTGGTAAAGTGCCCCCTGACTTTGGTGGGAGGTGGCGGCCCCATGGGGAATATGTGTCAGACACAGCCAGGGACAAGGCCATGGGACCACTGACGGGCGAGGGGGGCTCAAGACAGGGAAAGGAAGGCCTGTGGTGCAGAGCTCAGCCTGGCAAGCTCCTGTGATGGGAGAGCCCTGACTCTGGGGAAGGACACGAGGGAGGGCCCTGTCTCAGTCCAGCTGGCTTGACACAACAAAATCCCACAGACTGGGAGGCTTACAAATGACAGAAATTTATTTCTCGCAGTCCTGGAGGCTGGAATTCCGAGATCAGGGTGCCAGCACGGTCAGGTGAGGGCCCTCTTCCAGGGTGCCAACTTCTCACCATGTCCTCACCCAGCAGAAGGGGCTACAGGGCTCTGTGGAGTCTCCTTTACAGGAGCACTAATCCCATTCGTGGGAGCTCTGCCCTCATGACCTAAGCACGCTGTGAAGGCACCATCTCCCAGCACCATCACACTGGGAATGAGGTTGCAACATATGCACTGGTGACGGGTGGTGGGGCACAAACACTCAAGACATA
Organism: Taxidea taxus jeffersonii; assembly: GCA_003697995.1. Taxonomy (NCBI): domain Eukaryota; kingdom Metazoa; phylum Chordata; class Mammalia; order Carnivora; family Mustelidae; genus Taxidea; species Taxidea taxus. The sequence continues at coordinate 16,612 of ML100702.1, forward strand.
GCAGGTAACGTGCAGGGAGGAGACGCAGAATTTTCAAGTCCCTGCTGTGCAAAGGGCCGTGGCTACTGGTGACCAGTGAGCCTGGTGCAGAAAACGAAACAGACCTAGAAATACCGAACCATGCAAACACACTGCAACTCCAGAACTACTTAAGGATATGTGTGGACCATGCCATATCCTCAAGTACAGCTCAGATGTTGGTGAGCCCTGCCCAGGGAGCAGTGAAACAGTCAGGGGTGAAGGCCCGCAGGTGTTGGATTGTGCCAGAAGGAGGATGTGAATTCAGAGTAGACACGAAAGTGGAGAAGAAAAGGTGGAAATGAGGTGTGGCCCCTGACCTTGGCATCAATCAGTGGTGAGCAAAGGACAGGTCCCCAACTCTGACACACTCTTCCCCCGCTCCCTCACACTAGGGCCACACAGTTTTGAGTGTCTCTTGCCACTGACACAGTAATGTCCACCTGTTAGGTACTATTGGACTTAGTCCACCTGTTAGGTACTAGGACTTAGGCCAGTCCTAGCTGAAAGAAAGGAAAAGGCAAGGCCAGTGTGCACCCCGAGTAACCCAACACAGGTTATCCAACATCTTAAAATTATAAGAACTTCACAGGAGAGGCTATAGAAACAACCCAGTGTGCCCCCAAATTAGTAATTAGGTTGGTGCCTGAAATTTTTGGCACAGGGAGGACCCAAGAAATGTCAGCAAGAGGAAGGGGGAAAGCCTGGGGCATCATGGTTCCATGATGATGAGGTGACCCAACCAGGGACAAGGGCGGTCTGAGGGATCTCTGAGACAAACTTGAACATCTCTGACTTCT
>RCUC01126260.1:0-122282 GCA_003697995.1 Taxidea taxus jeffersonii
AAAAAAAAAAAAAGAAGAATGTGCATATGAGAGAGATCACTAGGCAGAGAGTTCCTTCACCGAATTGAGCCAGCTTTGCCCAGTGTAAAGTGGAAGGGACCAAGCTGAACAATGGGCATGATCTTGCTTTGCTGCCTGCCATCCATTTATTAACAGCCAGCCAGCTTGCTTTGCATAAGCCACTTTTGCAGGGAGTGGGGAATAAGTGATGCAAACTCATGCAGGGGCTTATTTAATGTGCTTTATGAAACCAGAGTATTATTCATAGACATTTCATGGATGGGCATACATCTGGGGAGAAGGAATAAAACAGCTCAAATGAGCAGATTGAGTAAATTGAAATACACTGAAAATGAGGAGTCCCTGGACAGGCCAGTGGAGTCCCAGACAAGCAAAGGTGAACAACAGATTGGCTCATGCTGTTCTGGTTCTTGGACTCAGGTAGAAATAAGGAGCGGTTGCAGAGAGCAAGCGCAGACGTTGCCTATAAAAAGCACATTATTTTACCAGGGGCTGAGATTATAATGTAGACTGTGGTTATAGAAGATAAAAGAGTAGTGGGTTGAGAGAAACCATTGATCTTGTGGTTTTGGCTTGTTTAAATGGCCCTTTCAAATCAGCGTGGTCACCTGGTCTGTTGTGGAGCAAATGCTCACTCATCATGGCTTCGCCAAGAATGGGCAGATTAGTTAGTTACACAGAAACCTGACTAGAGTTTCTGGTGCCTAAAATTCCCCCTGGGCTTAGCTCCTTCATATTAGCACATGGAGTCCATGGGTGCTTTTCCTGACTCTCCTCAAATTTTCTTGATACTGTACAGAATTAGAAAGCAGAATCTAATAAGGCTCTCTATTGGATAGTTTGTCTAATATCGAACCATTGCTTCATCGAAACAACCTCCATCCAGCTTCATCATTTTTGTTGGCCAATGGCCAATTTGGTTTTTATCTTAATGAAATTGGAGCCATGTGGGTTGTTCTCTCTCAGCTGTGCTTGAAGGAGCTTTGTTCACCTTGTGTCTCTTGTTTCCTCTTTCTGCCTTTGCTTGTGCTGATGGCTTCTGCCCATTCAGAAACATCAGGGAGAAATTTCCTTTCCCACCGGACACAGTCAAGGGCACTTCTCAAACAGCCATTCTCCAAAATGGCGGGCAAGTCTTCTTTCATGTGATTTTGGTAATCTAGAGGAGAGCACCTATTTCCTGACCATTTCTACTTCTGAGAAGTCTTGCCTTTCCTCATTAAGAGGCAGTGAACAATGCAAGTGTTAAAAGAGTTCTTGCCTCTTGGGATATATATTCTGGAATATTTTCAGATGAAATGCTGTAATTTCTAGTATGTATTTCAAAATAATCCTGAGGTAGGGGGAGGTGGTGGTTGGAAGTATAACTGAAAGATGGCCAGCCATGTGTGGATACGTGATGGATGTGGGTGCTGGATTAATGAGGTTCATTGTTCTAGTTCTTGGTAGATATTTAAAATATGTGATAATTTTTCTTAAATGCAAGCATTCTGGTGGAATCATGGCTAAATATTTTTCTTAAATGCAAGTATTCTGGTTGGAACCATGGCTAAAAATTGACTTAAAATTATACCGAGGCAGATTTGACACATTAGTTGCACAGCTTGAACTCCTAACCCATCACAGACATCACTAATGCATGAACTAATCACAGCATACACCCTCACAGCCTGTGCAGTCCTGTGTTGAGGAGGATTCTGAGGCAGTCTTCAGGCAGCTACAACATGAATTGATCATAGTTGACAAGTGGGATGATAACCAATTGTCATCCCTATACTAAGATGTAAATAAATAAGAGTAGTTCCTATAATTCTTCTTGGGAAAAGTAGGGGTATTGGCACTGGTTGCCTAAGGAAGGTGGAAGAGAGAAACGAGAACGTAAAGAAAAGTGAAAAATGCAGAGTAAAAGATTGAGATCACTAAAGAGAAATTGAAGGCAGTATCCTTGAAATGTCTCCTAGGATTGGTATCAGAAAAGGGATTTTGGGTTTTAGGACACACTGATCCCTCACTGTGCCTGAAGGGTTGGGAGTCAGTGAGTGCTTAATGCTTCAGGACTGACATCGTAGACTTTTTGTTTCTTTTTCTGCTTGATTTCTAGTTTCCCAACTAGGATATTTTGATGAACTGTTTGTTGAAAAAAGTCGCATTCTAATATTTGCCATTTGCAGAAAAGATATGCGTAGGGAAAAGGAAATAAATCCTTATTGGGCCTGATATATGTCTAGCACAGATCCTGGCGTTGTATATACAATGTGCCATCTCATTAAAATGTAGAGCATTTTGAAATCATTAAGTGCCCTCAGTGTGTGTGGGCTGGATCTTCACAAATGGCTTTTGACTCTAGCTGATGTAGTTTAAATATATACTGTCAAGGGGAAAGAAGTAGATGTAGGCTATATACTTTTCTCTGTGTTTCCTATATAAGCCTAACTGCCTCATAGCAACATTTAAGGAAACAATAATCTGCCTCCAGAAACCTTGAAGAATAATATAAATCTTTACTCTAGATCTCTGTAAAAGTGTCATGCAGGCCATCCCACAGTGCAGAAAACAGAAATATTCCCTTATATTTCTCTTTAAACATAACGTCTTCCTCCAAAATCTTTCTTTCTCTCCCTAGTTCCCTCTCACCTTCCTCCACCCCCACTGTCTCATTGACACTGTACCTTCCTGTTCACGTTTCCAACCACACCTTCAAAGGCAGTGAGTTGACACATGGCTTCCCCTACTGGGAACACCCCTTTGGGGAATGTGGTCTGATCTTCACTATGACAGCTTTTATCCTAAGAATCAACTATACTGTAATTCTGATGGGTAAAATTCCACAACTTTTTACAAATACGACTTTCTCTCTTGTTCCAGGAGTGCTACCATCATTCGTGTTCCCCAAGGACATCAAGAATTAGTGACTTTCTGGTTACTTCCTTCTGGAGAGCTAGGATAGTAAAGAGGTCTATGGGAAGGCTAAAAGAGCCTGTCAGACCATGGTTTCAGGATCAGGTTATAGGAGTGGATGGAGCTGGCCTCTATCTCCTGCCCAAAGCTAACAGCTAAACCCTGGGCAAGGGTAGGAGTGGACCCATACTTTGGGATGGGCATCAAAGGGAAAGTGGTATCCATTTCAAGAAGGCAAGGGCTGTTTAGAAAGCCAGAGATGAGTCAAAACACCAGGTTTAAGAGTATGGGTGAGGAGTTATGATACTTCCCCCAAATGGCAAAGCTACAGAAAACACTTAAGGTAATAACACATGTTCTGGGGGAAACATCTAGAAGAATCCTTGAGACAATGCTTATGTGTGTGTGTGTGTGTGTGTGTGTGTGTGTGTGTGCATGTGTATGTGTGTTGTAGTGCTAGAGCATTCATCTAGGACTTAGGACACACCTTTGTCATGTTTCAGACCTAAGGTCTTGGACCTGCATTTCCCCCATCTTAATTTGCTAGGCCGTTTCTGGATTGAGATTGGCTCCTTTTGGCATTGATACATGTATATTCCTGGTCCCCCACCAAGAATTACCTACTGTACCCATGAAAGGGTATACTTTCAGGCTTAAGGTTAGTTGGGAAATTTTTATCCAATATTTTATTGAATATTTTCAATATTCACATGAGGGTCACATGAGCAAATAATTGTATTAATATTTTATGATCTCAAAATATGATTAGGAAGGCCTTGTTGCAGCTATTTTTATATGTGGAGGTGATTGAGTCATGATACCGAGAGAATTTCCATTAGACTATTTAAAGTGAAAATGCTGATCATGAGTCTTTAATTGTACCATAACAGTCTCCCTGTGATATTTGGTTCTAGTACCCCTGTTTTCATATGAATGTGCCTCTCAGAAATAACACAAGATTTCTTCTCTTAAACTTAGCTATTCTCTGTTTACCATTTGGTTTTCTCAGGGTGTCAAGAATTAAAATTCTATCATTGAGGTGTTCAGAAGCCTGGCTCAGAGCTCTATTATATATAATATCACTTAAAATAAATACAAAGTCTTTTAATAATGGCAAGTACTGTGTGTGTGCCAAGATTAACAATAGTACTATTTATACTATAAAATCTTATGTTGCTGGCTGGGTATAATGGAAGTAAGCACAAGATAGAATTTAGTGTGCTTATTAGGGATCAATATTTGAAAGGAAGGGGGGTGAAGCAGGGTTGGGCAGGACTCTGGCCCAACCAAGCTTCAACCACTCTGGCAATGACTTGTGGGGTGAACATTGCTCAATGGGGTTGTGCTGATAAATATTTAATAATGGCTCTCCGGAGGAAAAAAATAGTCCTGATTTGTAGTCTTTGCCAATTTATGTTACGTGAATTCCCCTACTAGGGCTGAGTTCAAGCTACTCAACTTGACGTCACTAAGTGGGAAGGGAGGAAGAAATGCACCCAACTCCAGCACAGCATTAGCCACATCAGACCCAAACAGCCAGAACTTATACCATTGCTTTGCTCCATTACTAGATGTAGGTCGCTCTGTGGAAGTCATGACCTTGAAGCCTGTGTCTCAAATGAGGCTGAACCAGGAGGAGCTTTTGATCACATTCCTTCTGGGGTTGTGGGGTATTGGGTCCTTTTTAGTGAGTAATTTGGATTATTCGTCTCTCTGTCTGTGACATTCCATTCCATATTCCACTCAGATACACTTTTCTCTAGGGTAGCACTTTGGTTTATAATTCAGTGGGGTTCAGGTTGTGTTCCCCAAAAAACATGGCATTTTGAGGACCAGGACAAAAACCCAGAATTTCAGGAATATGAAACACAGAGTCCTTAAATCACTAGATGTGACAGGGAGACCACTGATGCCTCAATTTCCTGGTTCCTGGAACTACGTATTCTTCCCATTGGGGACACAGAATATACTGTGTCCTGGTTGATGGCACTAAATCCTTGAGAGCAAGGATTGGCAAACTTTTTCTGTAAAGAGCCAGATAGTAATTATTTTAGAATTTGTGGACCATATGGTTTCAGTGACAACAACTCAAGTCTGCCCTTGTCGTGCGAAAGCAGCCATAGACAATATGTGAGCGAATAAGGATGGCTGCATTCCAATAAAACTTTTATTTACAAAAACAGGTGGCAGGCTGGATTTGCCAACCCTTGCTCAAAATTATAGCCTCTCTGCTGGAGCTGGAGCTACAACTGTGCCTCAGTAGGCCATTCCAGCATTCTACGAGACCAGCTGCTTCCGGCAGTACGGTGTGTAATATGGCCATCGGATCCCACATTCTTGAGCCCGCATGGAGTACACTGTGGACTGGGTCCCATGCTTGGACACTCTGTAAGAGAGGGGTGCAGGCTGAGACTCTGAACAAAAAGGGCAAACCAATATGGGGAAGAAGACTCCCTGTGAGGAGGAACTGTTGGCCCTTTCAGTATATAGGGGACCCAATGCAGTCTACTTGTCATCACATGGCCAGATGGTACCTTGGAGAAATAGTGCCCTCCTGGGGGCTGAGAGTGGGTCTCTGTCGCTGTGCTGTCTCAGCAGCGGCAGGAGCTAGATCAGCCTTTCTGAGCAGGAATTTGTGCTGTTGAGCTCATGCATCACTCTCACCTCTGTCCCTGTGGTCATGCTGTTCATGTGCCCATCATGTTCAGTCACCTGGTGAACTTGGTTGTGTGCTGCTTCTGTGATATGTGTTCTCTGATAGATGTTAACAAATGTTTGGAAGATAACATTTTATACCTACTCCATATTTTCTCACATATGTCCACCACAAAGGTTTCTTTGTCCTCAAAATGCCAGTCTGTTTCTTCCCCGGCCCCTTTCCATCTGGTCAGTCATTCACCACTGCCCGTGAATCCTTACAGATTTGAATGTAGAGTCACTCTCTTTCAGCACAAAGTGCATGAACAGTTGCACTGTTCCAATATTCCCTTGCTAAGAAGATTTTTTCTTGCCAGCCCAAGGGAGGCTTCCGGGTGCTAATAGTCCATTTTCAGGTTTCACCCAGTCACTAGATGTGTCCTTTTATAAACCAAGCCTGGACTTTTTCTTCCTCCTTCAGGAATCCCCACAGAACTGAAGGTGGAAGCTGAGGAAGGTGGGCTGGTACAACCATGGTGATTACCAGTGGGAATCCAGGCTGCCTGCTTATGCGGCTTACTTGCTCCCAGTCTTGGAGGTGCCCCTTCCATCCCACAGTTGACCGGTGCTGCATCCAATGATGTCATGGCCTGCTGAGTCTAACAGGATTCAACTCATGATGGGAAGTTCCAGCCACAGTCACATGGTGTCTCATGGTCAGATCTCTGCTCAACCAGGACTGAGAATCATGACAAGATGACAAGAATTGTTTTTCAAAAGATTATATATACATATATGTGATTCTTTTCAACAGATGGCTAAACCCAGTTTTCCAGGATGCTGCAATGCAATTCTCCCGCAAACCCCACTTGACATCTTTTCCTATCATAGATATTTCTGGAACCATAGCAACATGGTCCAAGTGGCAAGACAATTAATACCACAGCCTGGACCTTCTGAAGAGACACCTTCTAGTCCAGACCTCACTCAAAACTGACAGGCTTTTTCATCTCTCTGTACGTGGGTCAAAGCCATGTTCTGAAGTGTGGAAGGTGCTGCCCTAGGACCTGAAAGAATTGTACTCCCTTCCTCGTGGTAGGAAATGCAAAATGCAATAATCTGTCTTTACTTTGAAAAGGATGTCCTAGTACAGCTCTGCCCATTGGACCACCACGGATTTTATAGATATATTTGGCCCCTGAGTCTTCCTCTGGAAGAGTGTGTATGCTTGCCTTCCCGAGGTCTCTATTATTCTGGACAGTCTTTGCTTTTCCAGCACTGTCGACATAATTGTCAATGTGGATCCATGTGTTTGTCTTTGAAATATCCACATTTCAGGTGTTTTAAAGCTATATTAGCACAGAAGGAGGGAGAGTTAATATAGCTGGGGGAAAATTCTAAATGTATAGTGTTGTATATTCCACGGGAATACAAAGGTTTAAACCTCCTTTTCTATTTAGGAAAGGGAAGAATATATTAACTAATGAATGGTCACATAAAATGTACCCAAATTTATAATAAACTGCTCTAGCAGACTGAGAGATCTATGCAGTGTGATGGATATCAAGACTCAAGACGCACTGCCCAGATCCCCCCTTCCACCCAGGTGGCCTCTGCATCCAATGAACTCTGTTATCGAGCCAACAGATACTCATGGTATACCTGGGACTAGATGCTCAGGGTGCTAGATCCAGAATGCCGGGACAGATAATGCTAGAAAGAAGAACTTATTGACCTGGGAGCTCTTTCCTGACATACAGGATTTAGCATTCTGCCAAGGACCTAAGGAAATAGTGTGTACTTGCTATCCATATAGCTCCTAGAGACACTGGAAAAGGTATGACCCACAGTGAACCAACTTGAAATGCCACAGTTAGCACTGCAAACGTGGGGAAGGGAGTAAAAAGTTTGGGAAAGTTAGTATGCTGGGACATAGATGCTCTATAAACAGCTGGAAGAAATACCAAATGATTATATTTCCATGGGGAGCCTCAGGGGATGAACCACCTATCAAAGTGATCAGGAATGCATGGTGAGAACAGCTCCAGAACCATGGTGAGAAGCCCAGTCCAGGGCTGGCCTTTTGTCTATAGGTCCACCTCTATCAGGTTGTCTGATCTTTGGTGTCTAACAGCCTTTCTGAGCTTTGACTTCCTTGTCTATAAAGTTGACCTAATACCTACCTCATAGAACTTCTTCGAAGATTATTTGAAATGCTGTTTGTAACATTCTCAGCACATAATAATAGCAGTTACTTTGAAGTCCTAAGACAAAGATCTTCTAAGATGCTTTGGGAGTATATTGAAGGGACACCATGGAGAACCTACATATTAACCTGCCCAGAATGAATTTCCTGTTCCTAGTCAATGATGTGTAATTGCTGCTTACATCACCCCCTGATCTTATGTCCAGGCATATGGTCATTCAGAGCACACTCTATTCCCTAAGGGACCCTGGATGAACACTTGATCCACGCCAAGCAAATAGTTTCCCTTGGGATCCATAATAGAATTAATGAGGAAAAAGAAGGTTCATGTCAACAGATTTTTAACTCCTAATGACGACCTGGTCATCTTCATCAACATTTTGAAAGAGTCTGCCTTTCTGCCTGAGAATGAAGCAACACAGTGGAGATCAGAGTCCAGAGGTTGGTGGGGGGTAGAGCTGAGGAAGTGGTGGGGAGATAGATTCCTGAGACATCTGTTGAACTGTTGGATGTAGCTTCATGTATCCAGATTCTCATCTGGAATGTCATGGTTAGTGGATCAATATATACCCCGAAACCCTTCTTGAGAGCTAGTTCTAGTTGGCTTTCTATTGCTTGTAGCTGAACAATTCCTGACCTATAGAGCTAGGTAATCTAGTCTTTGGTGTTCAGAGAAGGCTTCTCAGGGAAAGCAAAAATCTGCCCAGACACTTGAAAAACAAGTAGAAATTGACATGGCCAAGTGAGTGAGGAGGAAGGATCAGTCAAATGGTGTGAATGAGTTCTCTCTTAGTCTACTCACCTTCCTATGATAGATTAAGTTATAATGGCTTGGTGACCAGAGCATGTTACAGTTTGTAGGTAAGAAGGAGAAGAGGGCAATGCAAATTTCAGACCTACCTTCATGTGAGCAGGGTTGCCCAGATAGTGGGGGTGTCCACCTAATGGCAAGGTGTTGCTGGAGAAAGTGTAGAGCACAAAAGGCCCAAGTACTAAAGATTAACAGGTGTGCCGCAAAGAGAGTGGAGGTGGAGTCCACAACCACTCTATGGCAATAATAATCATTTTAGCTATGGTGTATTGAGTCCTGACTGCATTCCAAGTACTGTGTTAGGTGCTTCTGTCTCATTATCTAATTTTACCTTAATGACAACTCAGAAAGTTTGGTGTCATAATCTTGCACATCATTGTTTATTTTTTCTCTCTGTTGGATCATTCATACAAATGTGATGTTATTCTTCTCATTTTTAAAACTAGGGAAAAAACCCACTTTATCTTCAATTGACCCTCCAAGTATTATCCAATTCATTTGATCTTCTTTCTTAATCCTCTTCTCATTTGAAGACTTGGTGATAATTCAGTGACTCGTAGTCTTCTCCTCTGATTCTCTTTTTTTAAATTAAGATTCGGGAGCACCTGGGTGGCTCAGTGAGTTTAAGTGTTCCACTCTTGGTTTAGGCTCAGGTTATGATCTCAAAGTCATGAAATCAAGCCCTGAATCAGGCTGTGTGCTCAGCAGGGAATCTTCTTGAGATTCTCCCTCTCCCTCTGCCCCCTTCCCACATCCGCTCTCTCTCTCTCCCTCTCTCATATAAATAAATCTTTAAAAAAGTAAAATTGAGATTTAATGAATACTCAACAAAAGGCACAGCTCTCAAGGGTATAGTTCAGTGAGTTGTGACAAGGGCTTACACAAATATAACTGGTGCCCACAGCAAGATACAGAGCATAAGTGCCACCCCAGAAAATCTCCTCCTGCACTTTTCTCATCAGTGAGCTTCCTCTCCACGTGAATTTCTATGTCTATATAGTTTGCTTTTGGACTTCATGTCCTCATGAAATCATGCAGGAATTATTTGTTTTCAGTCTGATTTCTTTTGTTCAACATTATGTTTTTAGGATTCATTCATTTTGTTAAGTGTTGAGTTAACATTATAGGACAACACTGTAATTTGAACATCCATTCTCCTGTTGATGGATATTTTAGTTTTTCCCCCAGGTCTTGGCTCTTATGAAGAGGCTGCTCCAAGGACTTTTGTACAGGTTTTTGAGCGGATATATGTTTCCATTAATTTGGACAGATATCATGGAGTAGATGTGTTGGGTGGTATGGTTAGCACATATTTTGCTTTGAAGAAACTGCCAAACACTCCTTCAGCATACTTCTAACATTTCACATTTCAACCAGGAATGTTTCAGAGTTCCATTTGCCCCACATCCTCACCAATGTTTATTGTGAGTAGTCTCTTTGATTTTTAGCTACTCCACTGAGTGTGAAATAGTCTCCCCTGGTAGTTTTGGGTTACATGTCTTCTGAGGACTTCTCATTCTCCTTTAAATCCACTTATAGCAGGCATTTGCCCTGACCAGGTCCCTCTAAAGTAGCCTCTTTCAAGGTTTCCAAAGATCTTCCTGTTGGCAAACTGCATGGAAACCCTTAGTTCTCTTACTATTTGACCTGGCTCATCACTCCAGCTTCTTTGATGGTTTCCAGCATGCACTCACCTTCCCTACTGAGCATGCCTTCTCGTTATTCTTTGCTGGTTTCTCATTATCTTCTGACTTCTAACATTGGATGATACCTCTTCCTTATTCCTGGTCCGTCTTCTCTTTTGTTGGTGATCTCACCCAGTTTTGTGACTTGTATCTGAACCCTGTACCTCCAGACCTCTCCTCTCTAAGCCACAGACTTGGGCATGTGATGGCTTGCTAGACATGCCCATTAGGGTGTCTATTAGGCTTTACCACTGAGCATGTTCCAAAAATGAACTCCTGCAATAAATCTGCTCCTTTGTAGTTTTCCCTGTCAAAAGTAGTGGCACTCCAGCTTTCCAATTGCCCAGACCCCAAACCCTGGAATCATTCTTGGCTCTCTTCTTTCTTATACACCCAACATCAAATTCACTAGCAAATGTATCCAGAGTCAAACACTTCTCACCATGGGCACTGCTACCATTTCTGCCCAAGCTGCCAAGATCTCTAACTTAAGTTATTGCCATCATTTCCTAACTAGTTTCTCAGCTTCCACCCTTGTCCTTGTTTAGTTCCTTCTAAAACAGCAGCCAGTGTGATCCTCTGGAAAGGAGATTCAGGTCACGTCACTCTTCTATGCAAAGTCCTTTTTTTTCATTGAATAATCATCACCTAGCATGTGCCAACTAGGGGGGGTTCTGGCATAAAAAAAAAATGAACAGGTCTCTAACCTTCTTGGACTTTGTAGTTTATTAGAAAATATGGAGATTTATTACATAGTCATTTCATAGTAGTTCTAATAACTGTCACAAGGGGTAACTACATGGGGCACTGAGAATGTGCAATAGGAGTTCAGGGAAGACTTCTGGGAAAGAATGATATCTAACTTAAAATCTGAAAGATAGTGTGCCTGGGTGGCTCAGTGGGTTAAGCCTCTGCCTTTAGCTCAGGTCATGATCTCAGGGTCCTGGGATTGAGTCCCGCATCTGAGCTCTCTGCTCAGCGGGGAGCCTGCTTCCCTTCCTCTCTCTCTCTGCCTGCCTCTCTGCCTACTTGTGATCTCCGTCTGTCAAATAAATTAAAAAAAAAAAATCTGAAAGATAGGTAGCCCCATGCTGGTGCTATGAGTATATAAAATATCGTATCATTAGAAGGTGGTGGAAAGAATATTCAAAGCGAGGTTAATATGTCTCCAAACCTTGAACTTCTAAGCATCATGTAATATTGTCCTTGATGTTAAATATGGTGACCATGATTTCTCAAGATCCTAAGTCCCATAGGTAATGGCACCCGAACACAAATACGGGATCAAATGTTCTTTTCTCTTTTTTAAACTTGGTGCCCATCCATCATTTTATGGCAAGGCTTACGTTTTGAAGTGGATAAGAAGAAAATTAATTCATTAACTCTTTTCAGAAAAATCAAGCTAAAAATGTATGTTATGTGGATTAATTATAACCACAAGCGCTTTTATATAAAATTTACTATATACTAGGTACCGTGCTGAACACGCTACATAAATCATTTTATTTAAATTTCATACAGAATTGCCAAATAGTGCCTATTATTCCCATTCTGCTGACAAAGACATCAGAACACGGGAGATAAAAAGCTTCATCGAAGGTCACGTGGCCGGGAGCCGGCAGGAGTGGATTTTGAACCGGGCACTCTGGCTTTTGCGCCTACTGTCTTAAGAGCTGTTATCACTGTGAATATGCTTGCGTTTTTGGTCTGAGTGTGCTCTGGCCACAGCAGCTCCTTGTCATGCTCCGAGCAAGCAAGAGTTGCAGAAAAGAGAGTGCTTATTGATTTTTGTCTTCCCGTTGTTCCTTATTCATCCCTGGCCCGCGTCCACACCCGGGGCTGTTAGAAACCAGTGTACTTTGGTAACAATTTCAACACCTGCTAAGTAAACGGCGGACAGGTTGTGGGATTGCAGAAGCGGAGGTGTGTTAGGCGACCTCGTGTGGGGCTGAGTGAGTGAGGGGCGGCTGGCCAGGGCTCCGCGCACCCCCTTTCAGGCCGGCCACTGTAGTATCATAAGCACCGCCTCACTGAGACCTTGTGGGCTGTCTTTAACGATTCCTCCGAGACGCTCTATTTTTAGCTTCCTCTTTCTGCAGCAAGAACACACATATTTAAAAACAAAAGGATAAACCTAACCAACAATAAGAAGAAGCTGGCGCCTCCCGACTTCTGAGGACGTTTGCTTATAAGCAGCTCATGGAAACATCCCTTCAGTGTGTGCTGCTCGGTTCTGACAGTGGCTCTGCCCCTTGTCATAAAATCAATGGTCTGTTTTCCCTTCCCTTCTTTCACCGCCTCGCCTCTGACTGCCGGGCCTTCCTTCCCCATGTGGAGTCTTCCTCAGATCACCGGGGTTAAGTGATCCTCTCATACGGCCTGGCCAGACTGTCACAAGGCATCGAGTGGCTTTGGAAAATGAGGCATGTTAAATGGGCTTGATGGGTTACAACCACCATTACTGCCGTCACCACTGTGATAAAATGGAGCAATAATGACGGGGGAAGGTACTTATCACTGTCTTTTTGAGATCACTTAAGATAGTTTGGGGCTGAAGCTTTTTGCCAAAGATAAATAGAACACGTACAAGATAAATGTTGCTACGGCAGAATCTTTTGTGTGTGAACTCGCGTGGGCCTGGGTTGTTTACCTGGGCGACAGCTCGAAAGGGGCCCGTAAAGACGGGCTGGTGAGCTTCTGGTTGGCCTGAGGTGACCGGCCACCTGTCACCACTGAGGGTCGGAATGCGTTGCTTAAAGAGAGTCAGGATGTGAGAGAACGGATTAGGATGGAATAGTGCATCGCTGCTTTTTGACTGGATGGGCGGTGCTCTCTACTCTCCCTAAGAACAGGAGACCACAGGATGGGTCAAACTCTGTGCTTCAAAATCTAACAGTCCCTGTGGTTGAGTTAGAAAGGCCCAGAAGCAATTACTAGGAGCTCTGGGTCCCAGTGCAGTCGGTCACTAACTTGCTGTGTGAGCTAGGATGAGAAACCTGACTTTCCTGTGTCTCCATTCCCCAGAGGGATCAGCTCACGTCACCTGCCCCAGACGGTTCTGGTTTTAGCACTGAGAATCTCATGTCCCAGGAACTCCCCCCTCCAGATTGGCTGGTGTCCCCATTATTTTTGCACCTTTCCTGTCCTACAATAATAGTACCCCTTCCTGTGAAACCCATTCAATAGTGTAAAGTGAGTTAGAAATGTAAAGTATTATAATTGTGATAACATGTTTATTCCCACAAGGTACAACTTGTCCCAGCTCTTTAAAATCTCCAAGTAGTTCCCATGGGTATCAAGGTCGCTTCCTCTTAACTGGGAAGGCCTGTAGTTGGCTTAGGAGATGCAGGTAATGGAAAGAGACCATGGCAGTGGTCAGATTTCCTGAACCCTGAAATGTGCACTGGTTTATGTCCTAAGGGATAAAAGGGACCTGTACTTGTCTCCCTTGTAGGGAATGCTCACCTCAGAAGGAGCGTGGTTAAAAGAAGGGAAGACTCGGATAAGAATTAAGGACACTGGTTTGCAGTCTGATCTCTCTTCTATTTTAAATGGTTTTGAGCATCCACTGCTGAATTGTAAACTGCAAAGTGTCAATTACTGTGCAGATGAAAGGGGATCAAGACTGTGTCTATACCTGCCGTGTGCCATGTATGAGTTGCTCAAAGAATGTTAATTTTTTTCCTGAAAGGGTTTGCTCCTTGCTTCATTTATTAAAAAAGAAAAGAAAAAAATGGGAGCCAAATTTTCTTTTTCTTCTTCTACTTTTAACACAAATGGCTAAAAGCTGAGTTGGTCTATTTTTTTTAAACAATTTTGCATTTGTAGTTCCAAAAGTTTTATATAGTTGAGAAATACACAAACTAAAATAGCACTGAGGGTTTTTTGTTTGTTTGTTTGTTTTTTCTTAGCAGATGTACCTGGGCTCATAGCTAGCCTACCTACAGGAGTAGGATAGTAGTGGGTTTTTTTTTTAAAGATTTATAGATTTATTTATTATTTTTGGCAGAAAAAGAGAGAAAGAGAGGACACTGGGGAGGGACAGAGGGAAAGGGAGAATCTTAAGCAGACTCTCTTCAGAGCATGGAGTCAGATGTGAGGCTTGATCCCACAATCCTGAGATCACGACCTGACCTGAAATTAAGAGTTGGATGGTTAATTGACTGAGCCACACAGGCACCTCTAGGATAGTAGTTTTATTTTCAATTCTTTCATAATGAACAGTGAAAGGCTGAGTCCATATGGTAACATCTTTACTGCAGACTTTGCATGTGACATGCCTGCGGCCAGGAAATGCACAGGATGCTCATCCTTTATATTCCTACTATTGTCAACACAGAAATGTTACAGACCTAAAACCAGGACATACTTGACAGAACTGATTTACCCCCTCCCAATGTCTTGGAGGAAGAACAGAAACTTGATGACATTCCAAGACTTGGTTCCGATTTCAGTGCAACTGCTAATATTATAAAAGATCTAGACTGCTGAAGTGAGAAACTACCTAAGGAGTTTGTTGCTTGTGTTTGCTAGTGACTGGGACAGCCAGTCCCATGACTGCATTTTGTCCACACAATCCCTTCAACGGACACGTCTGCAGAGTCCTGAGCAGTTAGGGTCTGTGGGCAGAGAAAGGGAGAGTTTGCTTCTCCTGTGAAGTCTTTACTGGAGGAGCCAACAGATGCAGGTAACCTGCCAGTTGCTGGGACCATCAGGGATCATGTGCTCAGGGCCTGCATTGTGGTCATGGCCCTATCAGGTCTAACTGCTGCAAAGTCCTCAGGCAGGTTACTTTTGCCCAACCAACAGGTGTGGAGCCCTTCTTCAGTTTCTTTTACTGAAAAGACTAAAACAAAACTAAAGTAACATGCTGGGGAGACCAGGGGCACACTTGTGAAATTCCTGGAGACCCTCTCCATTCTATAGTGATGTCACGGGCCAAGGACCTAAACACACCTTGCCAGTGCTTCAAAATTGGAAGGGCTGGAGTCACATAAGTTTTCAAGCATAGCCTTGATTAATTTATGATGCAGAATACCTATATTTTTGTTTTATGTTATTTATAGGTTTAAATAAGGTAAGTCACTACATCTGTCTGGCCCGTAATGATTTCACCTATAAAGCAAGGCACTTAGGGCAATTCTGAAATTTCTCCCAATTCTAAGACTGTGCTACTCTAGAATCACCAGTATCTTCTATAAAATACAGAGAAATATAATAACCCCCCATGTACCCATCATTGGTTTTGCCACCTAAGAGCATTCCAGAATAGCTTTGTATAAAAAGGAAAACAACATGCGACTATTAAATATTATGTACTCCTCTTGAAAACATGGGCAATCCATGAAGGAGCAAAACGAAACTCACCCTGTTTTCTCTTCCTAGAGATAACTGCTGTAGTATGTCCTTACAGTTGTGTTATTTGACAAGGCACTCACATTTTCTTAAGATTTGAAATCTAATTCATCATTCCCAATATCATTCAGCTAAAAATATAAACCAAAATAATGGCATAGAAATTGGGAGATATGAGTTCTAATCTAGAACCAGCCACTGGCTATCTGCCACTTGCCGTTCACAGGCCTCATTTTCTTTGTTTTAACACTCAAGGAGTTGAGGCAAATGATCCATGAGCTCTAGCCTAATGTTTCAACAAATAAATTTTAGCATTAATAGGAAATAAAGTTAAAACCACAGTTTGAGATAAAAAAAAAAAGAAGTGGTGAAGTTGTCCTTTATAAATTCCAGAAAATAATTTTTTTCATAACTGTTCATTATTCACCTCCATATCTCTTCCTTAACTTGACATTCTCCTGGCTGCTTAGGTTTGCCGACTGATTAACAAATACGGAACTAGCCAATGAGTGGAGCCCCAACACTTCCCCATGCCAACCACAGTCAGCCTTGGACAAAGAGCTCATGGTCCTGGATGTTCAGGGCAGACCTCTGAACTCAGGGATCTTCTGAACTCCATAGCCTATCCCTAGTCTAAGGAGGAGTGGACAAAGGGCTCAATTACCCTCAATTATGCAGAAGGTCTATGACTGCTATTCATCCGTCTGCCTCCCAGTACCTGTTTTGCTCTCATGAGAGTCATTATCCTGTCATCTTTGCCAGCAGAGTACTCCTACACCCCCAAAAATCAGTTGGTGGGGGGTGGTGAGAAGAAACACCTCTCCAAGGAAGGCCTGTGGATCTTCTGTTCCAGAATCACCTGGGGTGTTTGTTTCAGAGTTACATACCTGGAGCTCACTTTGGCCTTGCTGAGTCAAGAACTTTGGGGTGTGAACCAGGAATCTGGGATTTTAATAAACTTCTCAAGAGAGTCTTAAATAAAGATGGAATCTTTGTCCTTCTAGAACTTCTTTTATGTTCTCATAATTGGCTCTTCTCTGTTGCATCATTCACTTATTCATTAAATATACCAATTGTCTTTTATATACATTTTTCTAGGTGCTGGAGATAAAAAGACAAATAAAAATTAGTCTCTGCTCTAGTATAGGGAATTCCGGATGTCCTGGAGTCTTTTCTCCTTTTACATGGTTTATCCTTGGAAAACACACGTCATCTCATGTCGATGACCCTGAAGTCTGTGCCTTGAGTCTAAATGTCTCCATCCAAAGAATTCTCTTATCTTCAAAAACCCCCTAAACATTTCAATTTGGATCTCACATTGTCATCACTGAAGTAAAGTAGCCAAAGTTGAAGTCATTTGTATTTATTTCCACCTCAAATAAAAATCAGCTTCCCTTTGATTTCCCCCATCCTGGATTCTGCCAAGCTTGAAATATAATTCTGCTCTCTCCAAATTAGTTGTGTTTTCTCTGGCATTTCCTTATTTCAACTCTATTGTTGTCATCTGGCCCAAACCAGTTTTATCTTAGATTCATAGTATCTTAATTTTGTCCTAACCTGTACTTTGGACTTTATTCTGTCCCCACAGCGTGTACTTGGCCAGATTACTCTTTTTAAAATAAGGAAATGCCATTGAAGCAAAATAAGCATGGAATGTTTCCCCCCAAGTCCTTGTTTCTTTATTCCTCCCTCCTTCTTACCTCCCTTCTAGCCTTTCTCCCTCCGTCTCTCTCTTCTTTCCCCCTCCTTCCTTTACTTCCTCTGTCTTCCCTCCCCCATTTTACCGTGTATCCCATTTTCTCCCCTTTATCCATCTTCTTTCTATCTCTTTATTGAGTGTCATATGAAAAACTTCCCATATTAGGCACTTGGAGATGAAGGAGATATAAAGGTGAGGAAAAAAAAAATTGGAATGCTCCTCAAAGCTTTACATAATGTAGTGAGAAAGACCAGTATGCAAACCACTAGCCTATTAGATAGGTTCTTTATTTCTTGTTTTCATGCCAACGTGAGTTAGGGCTGTGGTGTATTTTGCTGGTTCTCTCCAATATATTCTTTAGAGAAATCAGGGTAGATATCATACTTTGATTCTTTCCATCTAGATTTGTGAAACCAGGAAGGTCAAGGATTCTGATATCCTCACCCCCTTGAGGTGGAGAGAAGCTCTTTTTCACCCCAAACTTCACAAACTGCTGCTTCTTTCCATGCTAAAGTATGCTGCTTAGGTTTCTACACATGGAACGTGTCCTGCCGCTGAGTCCTGAGTGTGATGCTAGAAGATCTTAGGGCCGGTAATCTTTGTTCTGTGGCACCGCTGTCATTACCTAACAAGGAAACCTACTGGAGTTTACCAGGACAATGCCATGTAATGACAGAGTATTGTAGGTGGCTGTGGATTATTGTGTAATTACACTGAATAGATCCAAAAGTAATTACCAGCATCCTACCCCTGGGATTTAGAAGGAAAGAATAATCCTGAGCATGAAACTCCTTCTCTCAAAGCAAATCCCTCTTGTAGGGGTTTCCCAGCAAGAAGGGAACAAAGGAAACTTAATGATTCTATGTGATCAAGCACTTTGCCTAAGAGCACTGCTATTAACCCCATTGCTCTGGCCTGGCTCCAGCTCAGGAAATGACATTTTGCTGTCTTCTCTCTGCCACAAAACTTTCACCCCCAAGAAGTTTCAACCCAACTATAACTGTGTTCTTGCTCTTACTCATAAACCTGGCATGACATAGGCTCAGTCCAAGTCCCTCTGTCCACCCTGCTGGGCATCTGGCCTTTGCCAGGCACCACAGAGAATGAAGGGATAAAGAAAGAAAGTGCAGTCCCGAGTTGTATGGATTTCCTTCTCTGCTAGGGAGGTGAGTGCCAATAAGGTGATGCCATATGACAAAATGCGGTGAGCTTCCTAAGAAAGTGGAAGAAACATAGAAGTACGAGAGTTTAGTTTAGTAGAAGGAAACATGAATGGCCTCATGGAGCACGGCAGCTCATGCTGGACACTGAAGATGGGTAAAAACTCCCGGCAGTGTGAGGATGTGGGAAGGGTAAGTAAGACATGACAAAAGCCGGAATACAGTAGACGCGTCCATGAAGGCACAAGAGAGGAGGGGAAATTCAGGAAGGAATGAGAAGCCATGCTTGACTGGAATGCCTGGTACAGGAAAGGTTGTTGAGGTCAGAGGGGCTGGAGAGTGGAGTGGCCGGGGGATGGAGGACACTGACTGCCAGATTCAGGTGTGTGAACTTCATTCCCAATGGACTAGAGAGGGAGAACATGTTTAGGGGTTGACTCTAAGAAAATGAACATCCAGTTCAACACCTTGGAAAGCAGTTTAGGAGGGGATGCTGCAGGGGTTGGGGCCAGGGCGGTGGTGGGGGAAGAAACCACATGCATGGTTGAATAGTCTATAAATAGCCCATTGTGATACCAAGGTGAAAAACAATTGGGACCACTGGGAAAGCCGCTCAGGAAAGGGCAAGGAGAGTATGTTTCGAAAGATGCATTACATAGGTTCAGAAAGCAGATAGGAGAAAGCGGATAGGATTTGAAATGGGGGATGAGAAAGGGGACTGCCTGGAGGAGACGTGATATGTTGTGAGCAAAGATAAGACTGTTACTACCTGAATCAGCAGACACACGGCAGAAGCCCCGCCTGGCGGGACTGCAGAATAGACTTGCAATCCCTTTCCAAAGCAGCAAGGAAAATTTCCCATAAACCAGTGAGTCTTCCAGGAAGCCAAAAAGACACTGCCTTTTTCTGGCCCCCTTTTCCTCTTCCAGAGAATGAGAGCATCAGACGAATGCACACATGCTGTTTCCAGGAAGAGCTCAGCAGAGCAGGGACAGACAGGCCCCCGTCTGTCTGTGATGGGCTTATCATGTTCAGGCCTCAGGAAATTAGACTTCTGCTATTTGCAGGTCTTCTGTAGGATCATGTTCATAGAGTAACAGTGGAGATTATTTGTACCAAATTACCTCATTACAATGTGCAGCCATAATTACTGTTATTCTGTCGGCTGGCTTGCATAATGGTAAGGCCAGGAAATGTGAGACCACGCACCATGAATTAGCCCTCCCCACCTCTCACTCAGGTCCCCGATCTCAGCATCAGGTGGCAGTTGATAAGGGCAGTAAAAACACAAGTTTACATTTGTGAGCCATTTTGGAGAGGAAAAGCACTGTGCAAATTCCAATAATACATTTAAGTGCTTAGTGAAGTGGCCTCTGCCTATGAAGAGTGTGTAGGAGTATAAATTAGTAAGGTCTTTTGGGATATGTTGGGTCCCATTTTTTGTGGGTATATTTGGTTTTCCTACCTTCACAGGCAATGCAGATGGCCGTGAAACAGTGCTTATTGGACACCAGAGAAGGAACGATGGACTCTGTACCCTCTGAGCTCTGTCCCAAAAAGCAGAATTTTGAGGGTTGGGAAGAAGAGGGAAAAAGAGAGAAATCCCTTTCTTTAGGATGCTTAGATTTATGTGGAAATTTTTATTCAAAATAACAGAGAAACAAATACACTACAGGAAAAACTTAATTTTGGCTACATGCTGACTTATGTCTTTATTTCTACAAATGTCGATGAGAAAATGTTAGGGCAGCCGTGAATGGATCTGAGCACACAAAACTGAAGGCTGTTGGGAGTCCTTTCCTGGATGAATACATTTTCTCTTTTTCTTTTTATTTATGATTTTCTTTAGAGAGAGAGAGAGAGAGCACATATGAGCAGGGGAGAGGGGCAGAGGGAGAGAGAGAATTTTAATCTTAAGCGTGGAGCCTGACCTGGGACTTGATCTCAGGAGCTTGATATCATGACCTTAGCTGAAATTAAGAGTTGAATGCTTAACCAACTGAGCAACCCAGGTGTTTTTCTCTTTAGATGCTCAGGGATTAGGGATTGTCAACCAGTGAAAAGGTAATAGGCCTAAGATTCCTATGTCCTATAGAATGTCATGGTCTAAGACAGCATTGGCCAGTAGAAATTTATATTTTCAATAAGCATAAATAAATTTATATTTTCAATAAGCGACACTAAAAAAAAAAAGACGGGTGAGATTAATTTTGATGGATCACAGTTAACTGAATATGATCCAAATCTCTGAATTCCAATAAGTATATTAGTTCCCTGATGCTGTTATAATAAATTGCCACAAAGTTAGTCAATTAAAACAACAGAAATTTATTCTCTCACAGAGCTGGAGGCCAGAATCTGAAATTAGTTTCACTGAGTCCAAATCAAGGTTACCGTTGGGCCACACTCCTTCTAAGGGCTCTAGGGGATAACTTGTTCCTGACTTCCTCTGGCTTCTGGCAGCTACTGGCATCCATTATTCAGTTGCCCCAACACTCCAATGTCTGCTTTCATGGTCACACTGACTTCTATCTGTGTATAATCAAACCTCCTTATACTTCTCACTGATAAGGAAATATGAGATTGCATTTATGGCCTACTTGAAGAGTCTCCAGATAATCTCTTTATCTAAAAGTCTTTCAGCTCGGGACTCAGTTGGTTAAGCTGCTGCTTCCACCCAGGTCATGATTCCCCCGTCTTGGGATCAAGCCCTACATCGGGCTCCTTGCCCAGTAGGGAGCTTGCTTCGCCCTCTCCTCCCCACTCATGCTCTCACTCACTGTCTCTCTCTCAAATAAAAAAATAAAATCTTAAAAAAAAAAAAAAGTCTTTAATCTCATCTGTAAAAACCCTTTTTCTAAATAAGGTACAAATTCCAGGGTTCAGGACCTGATATATTTGGGTGGCCATTATTTCAGACTACCACACATGTGGTCACTATAAGAATTATTAATGAGATATTTTGCAATTTATGTCCTAAGTTTTTGAATTCTAGGACATTTCTTCCATTTACAGCACATCTTCATCCCGATGCTAAATTTTCAGTGGCTGACATGAAATGTAGTCCCAACTTACAAACGAAATTATGTTTAACAGAAACATTTCTACACTGCTTCAGGTTTTTAAATTGACATTAAGGAGAATTGAAGATTTTGTGTCCCCATTGCATGTACCATGTTTTAAAAGCTAGTAGCCATATGTGACAACTGGCTGCCATTTTGGATAATGCTGTCTACAAAGTCCTTGGTTTTCCTCCTCTCTCCTCAAGCCAATAAAATACATACATAGGCAGATTCTGTGTGTAATTACACAAGTACACAACATTTTCCCATAAATAATTTATTTTTGAGGCCCACAGCAACCTTAGTGGTAGCTAATTTTTTTTTCTATATTTAACAAATGTATAAACAGACATAGATGGGATACATAGGTTAATCAAGAATACATAGGTCCTTCATGGTGGATACGTGCTTGAACCTAGCAGTATTCCCATGGTACTGTACTTTATTGTTTTTCTAATAATGTGTTTTCATACTGAAATCATGAGAACTTTCCTTCCTTTTAGAAGTTCATGCTCAGTTTAGCAATGACCTTGCCAGAGGTTGAATCCTGCCTAAAAACATTGCTA
Organism: Taxidea taxus jeffersonii; assembly: GCA_003697995.1. Classification (NCBI taxonomy): domain Eukaryota; kingdom Metazoa; phylum Chordata; class Mammalia; order Carnivora; family Mustelidae; genus Taxidea; species Taxidea taxus. The sequence goes on from RCUC01126260.1 coordinate 22,101, forward strand.
AATAAGATGAGGGCATGAAAACAGTGGCATCTAGTCCTTTCAGTTAAGAATGATAATGTTTGATGAAATTCAAAGAAAACCTTCTGCAAAGAAGATATGGTTTTGCATTTTGTGTATATGATATGTCTGTTTTGTTATAAAACTATAATTCAGTGATACTATGCCAGGATCTGCACTATATATTATATTGCAACAATACTGTTATTTTTGGTAAGAGAAGTAACATGTATTTGTATTTTTTTTGCAGTACTTTTACAACATTATTTCATTTGATTGCCTGAATAACCCTCAAAATTAGGTAAGAAAAAATTAATTTATGAGCAAATCAAGACACACAGTTTTAAAGACATAGTGCATACCAATGTATATTTGTTGAATAAAAAGACTAAAGGAAAATAGAGAAGAGAAATAACAAAAAACAATCAAATTTATGAGAGACTGAGGACAGAAACAGAAAATGTCTTAGTCCACGGTGTAACAGTCGGTGGGTATCAGAAGTCACACATACTGTATGTAGTGTAGCCTTGTCAATGTCAAAATTCTGATGACTCAGTTCTTTTTCAGTGGTTGCTTTTGACATCTCAGCTCTGCAGAGCTGTGAGGACCCTCTTCTGTGTCAAATAGATATTCCATCTTCTTGGCCGAGGCTCCCTCATCACCTCACTCCTCCCCTCCCCTTCTCTTCCTGTGGTGCTGTTGCTGGTGATATTGACAGACTAAAGGATTGCTCATTCCCTATAGCCCGGCAAGGTAAATTAAAAAAAGGAAAAGTCAAAGCTATTTCTGGACCCTCTCGCACTTAGGGACTCCCAACTCAATATATCTTGGTTGCTTGGAAATGATGCTTATTAATAAGCAAGGAAGGCACAGTTAGTTCATAAGGCTTCAGGGTCACCTATTTAGGGGATAATTTACTTCCCAAACACACCTTTGCTTTGGATTCTTGTAAGTTTTTGAGTACAAGATATTTGACATTAAGGGAATTACTATTACCAGATCTGTAAATGCACAAGTGTTTAGAGGAGCTGGGGACAGTTTCCAAAATCATTTCATTCCGACATATGAAATGTCTTAGCAATTAGTTCACCAGTCCAAAAGGAGTGGCTACAATTATTTATTGGATCATAATATGTGTACATAAAATCCAATTAAACTATTACTCCTTCTTTACAGAAAGTAAAAATAGCAAAAAATATATGTTAAAAAGTATGTAGTGGCAGATTATAAAATATGCAATTGAGTAGGGAACTTTCAGATCATGCAGCACTTTGAGGTGTGATATCTAATTTCTTGAATCTGATATTGAACCTCTTGAAATGACTCGGACAATATCATGTTAGAGAAAAGCCTGTCTTAGTATTAGAAAGTGAAAAGTGCCTTCTACATGTAGACTCTTTAAGAAATTTCTGATAAAATGACATAAAAAAAAACCCCATAGGATGTCAGAAGAATAAGAATGCCAATCACAGGCTGAAGAAAATATTTGCAAAAAACAACATCTGACAAAAGAGAGTTATCCAAAATATACAAAGAACTCTGAAAACTCATCAATAAGAAAATAACCTGATTAAAAACAGAAGATACAGAAATGGCTGGCAAACATAAGAAAAAATGCTCTGCAATCTTGTGTCATCCAGGAAGTGCACATTAAGGCAACAATGAGATACCACTGCACACCTCTTAAAATGACCCAAACCCACTGACAATGCCAAAGGCAGAGAAGGCCTTGGAGCAACAGGAACACTCATTCATTGCTGGTGGGAATGCAAAATGGCATAGCTGCTTTGGAGGGTAGTGTGGTAATTTTCACAAAATTGAACATATTGTTATTGCACAATCCAGAAATTGTGCCCCTTGGTATTTACCCAAAAGACTGAAAGTTTATGTCCATGCAAAAACACACACAGGGGTATTTAGAGCAACTTTATCCACAGCTGCCCTAACCCAGAAGCAACCAAGGTGTCCTATAGAAGGTAAATGGAAATATAAACCGTGGTATATCCAGACAGTGGCATTTAAAAAAAAGCGTTATCAAGTCATGAAAAGACATGGAGGAAACTTACATGCATATGGCTAAGTGAAAAAAGCCAATTTGAAAGGGCTCTGTACTGCATGACTCCAACTATATGACAAAATTATGGAGGCAGTAAAAAGATCAGTGGTTGCCAGGGATTGGTGATGGGAGAGGGAGGTGAAGCACGGAGCATTCTGAAAAACACTCCGTATGAGTCTCTAATGGTGAAAATGTTATTATAAATTCGTTTAAACCCATAGAATGCACAACACCAGTGGTGAACTCTAATGTAAACTCTGGGCTTTCGGTGATGAGGGCGTGGGAGATGTTGATCACGGGGGAGGCTGGGCACGCGTATGGGCAAGAAGCATTTGAGAAATATCTGTAGTTTCCTCTCAGTTTGCTGTGTACTTAAAACTGATTATCTTAATTAAAAGATGCAGTTGGGTATATTTGGTAGAGACTACAGAGCATAGGCACCTCTATCTGCCCTTCCTGAAATAAACCAAAAACAAATAGAATAACAAAAGCAGCAAACTCCATCGTCAATAAAGCTAGAAAGCGATCACAGCCTTAAGGCTAGGAAGGGTAGTACCCCAGGCACAAGGAAAACAGAGCCAGTCGGAGGAGAAAACTGAGAGTAGACCCATTCTCTGCAGAACTTGAGCCCAAACGAAAAGGGACAAAAAACAATGGCCTTACCTCGGTATGCAGGTCTAGGTTTGTGGAAGGTTTCCGAACAATCCAGTATGGCACTAGAGACAGAAAGGAGAGTTTGGCAGGACTGAGAAAATAGACTGGCTGTTTTTGTGGAAAGAGGGCTTTTGGTGTCCATGTCCTAATCCTCGGAACTTGTGACTATGTTAGCTTACAAGGCAAAGGGAAATTATGGTAATAAATGGAATTAAGATCGTGAACCAGCTGACTATTATGAGGGGAGATTTATCCTGTATTATATAGACAGGAACATAGTCCCAAGGTCCTTAAATGGGAAAGAGGGAGACAGAAGAGTCAAGACCAACAAAAAAGAATTGCTGACTTTGAAGATGGAAGGAGGCCACAAGCAAAGTAAGCTGGAAAGTCAAGGAAATGGTTGTTCCCTTAGGGCCTCCAGAAAGGAACACAGCCCCTCAAATACCTTGGTTTTAGCCCAGTGAGACCCATATTGGACGTCTGACCTCCAGAAATGTAAGATAATAAGTCTTTGTTGTTTGAAGCCACAAATTCGGTGGTCATTTAGTATAGCAGCCCCTGGAAACTGAGACATGGTGTGATGGAGCAAAGCAGAAATGGTAGTTGGCCATCAGTTTTGCCGTTGACAAGTTTAGTCTGCTAAAGGCATGTAATGTTAAATTAAATCTTTGCACCAGAGGCTGCCAAATGAGGCTTTGCTTTAATAATAATAATTACTACTAAGCACTTCCTATGTGCCAGGTACTGTACTAAGTGCTTTACATGAATTATGTCTTTTGATCCTCAGCAGAACTCTGTTATGCAGATGTTACTGTTACACAGATTTCAAAAATGCAGAGCATGAGGCTCAGGGAGTTGTAGTGACCTGACAAAGTTTCTCTAACTTTGTTTGTAGAAACCTAAGAAGAGTGGGCACCGGAGTTCAGATCTGTATACTCTGATTTCAAATCCAGAGCATCTCACTGGCCCAGAGCAAAGGCACACTTGGGAGGAAGAGACTTCAGACGAAAGGCAAAGCTGTGAATTCAACTCCAGCTTCCCTCTTTTCATTTACATGATACGTCAACAAAAAAGCTGACCATTGGAATAAATGGTCAACCATTCAAAATAGTAGGGAGAAAAAATTAGACATAGTCCCTGCTAAACACTGCCAAAATAAAAAAAGAAAGAAAAGAAAAGAAAAATGAAAAACAAAACTAAGGTATAAAATAAAAGGTATACAAATTACATCATGAAGCAGATGGCAATTAGGAATCAACACAACCTCAGGAAATCAAAGAAATGAAAGAAAAATGACCTGTTGACCATCAGTTCAAAACATGGATACAACGTCTTGAGGAAGAAATAAGACAATGGAAAGGGATGAAAATCAAGCTGACAGAATTCAGGAACCAAAGAGGAGGGGGAGATTCTATAACTGAAAGTCATGTTAATAGCCCCAAAAAGGACAACAGATACCCCTGAAGCCACAGTCAAGGTTGTGGAGGACATAAGTGAGAAAAGAAACACAAGTGACAAGAAATAAGTAAAAAAAAAAAAATTTCACATGAATTCACATGGAATTCATGTGAAGATCTAACAGATACTGTCTTGGCACCACTTAGGAAGATAACCTCATAAATGAAACATTAAAAAATTCAATGCTATGATATAAAAAAATCATGAAATAGATGAAAAACTGGATTCTCAGTGTGTCTCAAGATAGACAATTATAAACACCAAGGCACTGCCTGGTGAAGTGACATACTTCAATGACAGAGAATCCATTGGTAAGGCAACTCCCTCTCCCTCAAAAAAAAAATCAAGCCACTTATTAAAAATCTGACTAGCGTCAAAATCACAGCAAAATCCTGCACTATAAGTCAGTGAAATAATGCTGTAGGGTTAGAAGTGAAAGAAAGCTTTATCGAGAATTTTATAAAAAGCCAGAGATCATTCCAATTAAGGCAAGAAATGGACAATTTACATGTGAAAAAAGTCTAGAAATTAGCAGCCATGAGCCCTTTGAAATGAACTTGAAAAATTTCACACACCTAACCAGTTAATAAAGAATTTCTGGAAGTAGGGAACTTGGTGAAAATTGTCCTAAATTAATACAGACTAAGGTTAAACTATTGGGGGAATAGTAATATAGAAATAAAAATACAAACATCTCAAATTTTGAACTTGTGGGGAAGAGAGGGATGAAGATAGTAAAAATAAGTGAATTTCTACATCTTTCAGAACAGAGGCTTTTACATATCCTGCTAAAGTGGAGAATCAAATAATCACCATCTCACTGTATTTCTCAAAGCTGTGAATGTAACTATCACAATACTGGGGATCGAGGGGGCACAGGAGCAGAAGACAGGGAAGCATCAGTGTACACATCTCTTGTCCTCTGTCGTTAAAGATCATAACTCAAGAAATAGAGGCTTGAGGACATAATCTCAAGTTGTAGTATCATCACTAGAAGATATAAAGAGATAACAAACCTCTAAATTTTCTGGAGTCAAATCACACACCTACAAATCATAGCAAATATGTACCATTTTGAGAGGAAATAAGAGCAGGGCTTACAACCTTAAAACACATCGACAGAATTGAGACCAAACCTATCTGTCCTATATGTAAATGTGAATGGACATCTGTATTTACTAAAGAGAAGTTCCTGCAGAGATTAGTGGAAAAGGAAAGCCCCATAATATGCTGTATAAAAGAGATTCTGTACACTAGTGACATCAGAAGTCCCTGATCACAGATCACCATAACAAATATAATAATAATGGAAAAGCTTGACATTTTATAGGAATTCACAAAATGTGGCACAAAGACATGAAGTGAAAAAAAAAAAAAAGACGCTGTTGGAAAAATGGCACCGATAGACCTTTTGATGCAGGGGTTGCCACAAACCTTCAATTGCTAAAAACCAAAACAAAACAAAAATGCAGTAACTGTAAAGTGAAAGAGACAGAAGTGGGATAAAATGAGGTATGAATTTCCCAACTAGAACATTCCATTTGCTTCCCCCACCCCTATTTCTGCAATCTGAGACTTTCCTGCCTAGATGTTCTTGAAACAAGGCATGGGGAAGAGAGACAACTGTGGGTTTCCACAGAAGGAAACCCACTCCTGAGCTCTGCCTTAGAAGAGGATGAGGAGGTGCAGGACGGAAGGGCTAGGTCTGTGTCAGGAAAGACAGTAGAGTTCCTAACCTTGTTACGGAGACCAAGGGGGTCTTGGGTAGAAATCACAGGCCCTTGAATATAGATGGGGAGTTCATTTACACAGGGAATTGTTTTTTAATTTTCACTAACTTTTAACTAGAATTTAGCATGGCCTTCCGTTACGAATGTAGGAAGGAAATTGCAGTAGGATTATTGGAACCGATGACTGTCATCAATAGAAATCACAATATTTTTCTCCCACATTACAGTGGTTGCAGCTGTCTAGAAATAACATTTGTGCTCATTACTACATTGAGATTACAAGTTATTAGACCCACAACCAGATCTTGTTATTTAATGTGTTGATAAAGACACATATAGTCTTACGTCACATTTCTTTCTGGATTTGATATCTATTTCAATATGAATTTCCTTCAACATTTATGCATTTTAGTTTTGTATTTGAAAGCAATATCCTGAGGAGAGGCATATAGGGTTTTTCAGGCTGCCAAAGAGGTCCATGGCACAGAAAAATTAAGATGCCGGGACTAGAGAGAAGATGATATTACCAGAAACACGTGGGCTGAAGAATGGCCCACTCTCTTTCTGGTCGTTAGTCACTCCTCATTGTTTAAAAGAATGAGCTGGGGGGCGCCTGGGTGGCTCAGTGGGTTAAAGCCTCTGCCTTCTGCTCAGGTCATGATCCCAGGGTCCTGGGATCGAGCCCCGCATCGGGCTCTCTGCTCAGCAGGGAGGCTGCTTCCCTCTCTCTCTCTCTCTGCCTGCCCACTTGTGATCTCTGTCTGCCCAATAAATAAATAAAATCTTAAAAAAAAAAAAAGAATGAGCTGGAATGGGGGTGGGCAGAAGTGGTAGCATGGGGAAGAGGGGTTGGTCTTCCCCTCCACAGAACTGGAACAGAATGTGAATTTCTTCTGAGGGTCTCCATTCTAGACCCAGAACGAAAGGGCTCCCCAGGAAGGCAGGCAGGGGTAAGGCTGTTCAGTTTCACTCCATTTAGTGAGAGCTGGAATCAGTACCCTGGCAAAATGTGATGGAAATAGGTCCATGCAGGACTGGATCCCAGGACCTGGATGGAGTTCATGACCTCAGCTGAAACCAAAAGTCTGACCCTAAACCTACTGAACCACTCCAGCGCTCCCCACACCCTTGTTTTAATAGCTTTTCTTGTTTGCAAAATGAAGGCAGTGGGACAGATCATCTCTAAGGTCACTTCTAGTTCTAACATTGGTAGGGTTAGAGTTGGTAAACTATTTTAGAGGCAGATACAAGGCGCTATAATTCCTGTTCTCCAGCCTTCCCCCATCCCTCGCCTGCTGCACTGCGTCCTAAACACATTTCTCGGCTGTGCTGAAGGAGGAAAGCAGGGGCACTGACTCTCACAGGTAAATGGTCCCGAACTACTGTGTGCCCGGCATTGTGGTGAATGTTTTCATGCATGTTCACTCACGTCCACACACGCCTTGTGTCATCATCCTGTAACAGTCAGGGCAGATGCATTCATTTTACAAAGACACTGAGCTCTCCAATAGCAGAACCGGGATTTAAGCCCAGGTCAGCCTGACTGCTGAGCCTGCCTGCCTCACTCCGTCCCCGAGCTGGAGGTGCTGTGAAAGGCAGGCATGGCCAAGACCAGGGGGAAAGCGTCATCTCACTGTGTCCTGGCAGCCAGGCATCTGTACTTGGTCTGGAGCCAGAGTCAGCTTGACGTCGCTATTGTCTGAGCCATTTAGACCATCACCTGGCTCTCCGTGTGCACTAGTCCTGGCTGAAGGTGACATTTCTAATGACTGTTCTGCACCCAAGAAGGCACCTGTTGTTCTGGGGTGGGAAATGATTTTGCGCAATAGATTATGGAGGCCTTGAGAATGAGAAGCACGATACCCAGAATAGCCAGTTTCCTTGAAAAACTGCTAGCATAAAGTAGATCTCTATTTATATGACAGCAGGAATAAAATAGGCTGTTTTGCATTTATATAGTGCCTTTCCTCACATAAGAGCCCAGGGGCTTCACTAATACAGCCTCACAGGGAAACACAGCCACCTCTGGAGAACACCAGGCATGCGACTGCGGCTGAGAGTCAGACAGTGGGGGCGGGGTGGGGGGGCGAAGACGGAGCCGAGGAGGTCAGACACCTGCTCCGAATGGCACTAAATTGACTGCTTTGGTAATATACGGTTTCAGAGCCACAATATAGACACACTCGCCTCAATGCTCAAACCTGCCAACAGGAAGTGGAGAGGGAGGTACAAATGCTGTTTCGTGGATTACAAAATAAAGCAATTATTTCTAAAATTGCATTTTCGACTTAAGTTTGAATGGTATAATGTCACTTCTGAAATTATAGCTCCTAATCTGTGCAAGTATCGTTATAGTTCTGCCTAATGTCTGCGTATGTGTGTGTGCTTACGAGAATGAGATGGTATTGTATATTATATATGAAAGGCCCTTTTTTTTTCCGGTGGGCAGTCCTTGAGTGTTTCTGCATAGTATGGAAATATCATAAATATAACATAATGGCATCTGTTACATTTTATTTTCTATATCATAATCCCATAATTCACTTAACCATTCCCTTCATATTGTTTCTTTTCCCCCTTAATATGTAGTGCCGTGTTTTCGCATATGAAACTTGGTCTGGTGTTTATTTCAGACTATTTTCCTGGAAGCGGAATGACTGCATGAAATGTGATGAGCATTTTTAAAGCTATTAATACATGTTGCCAAATTGACATGTTAATTTCCTGAAACTTGTACACATTTATATTCTCAGAAGCAATGTACGTGCCTCTCCCAATCCACTAATGCTGTGTATTATCATTTAAAAATTATTTTCAAATTTGATAAAAACATATACCTGTTTTAAAGTTGAGTGAGTTTTAATCATAATTAACCATTTTTTTCCCCTTTGGCCAATTGTCCATTTTTCTCTTCGAATATGGTGATCTTGTAGCAATTCAAAATAGCTTTTTCATGTATTAAGGATATTCGCTCTTTTTCTCTTTTATTAGAAGTACAGCTTGGTGTTTTTGAGCACTGTCTTTGGGATCATTCAACCTTGACTTCTAGGCTCAGCTTGCAATTTACAAGCTGTGTGATCGCGGGGAAGTGACTTTGCCTTCCCACCTTCAGTGTCTTAAACTACAAAGTGGGGATAATCAGAGGTAGATTTACCATGAAGCCAGTAAAGCACCTTAGAATTGTGTTCACATGATTATACCTTTTTGAAAAACTTACAAAAGTAAAGTGCTTTAACCACGCTCAGTTAAGAACCCTGTCTCTTCCCATTCCGATTTTCTTTTTATCACTCTTCCCTTGATCACCCCTCTCCTCTGTATGTCCTATGGTGATAGATGCCATTGTATTACCTGCAAGTGTGGTGGGATCCCTCTAAGAGGATACGTTCAGTTGGGGTTTAGTGGGATATTTTTATGGGGTCCCTCCCTTTTATGTTTAGCTAGTCCTTCTAGTGGTGGAATGACTTCCAGAAATTTTCCCCATTTGAAACAACCTCCTGGTGTTCTGATACTAAGATGTATGGGTAGATTTTTTTTTTAATTTTATTTATTTATTTGCAGAGAGAGAAAGCACAAGTAGGCAGAGCGGCAGGCAGAGCGAGAGGAGGAAGCAGGTTCTCCACTGAGCAGGGATCCCGATGTGGGGCTTGACGCCAGGATTCTGGGATCATGACCCGAGCCAAAGGCAGCTGCTTAACCAACTGAGTCACCCAGGTGTCCCTGGGTAGAATTTCTAATGCAGTATGAATGTGTTTGTTCCTTGGTGCTCAGCACTGAAAGTGTGTGGTTAATGGGGGAGCACCAATATTTGAAATGTATGAAGCCAGACATTAATCTATGGAAAATTCTTCCACTCTTAATAGCTCCTTTTATGAGAGAAACTTGAGAGAGGCCTTCCCAAAGTTGACAATAATCCTAAACACTTATTTGTACATTATCAACAATGAGTTGAGAATCTGAAGACATTTCTTTAAATTACTACTAATAAAAAATTGCTGTTTCTATGAAAAAGTAATCAAAGAATACGCAACCAAAACCGATGGGGGGAAAAATATTATGGAAATATTAGATAATTATTGAATTGAAATATGTACTTTTTCCAGATTTTATGTTCGTGAGACATATTATCTTGTATGTTTGCATTCTGTTGTGATTTTTCTCATCCTAAATTAATATTCACTTTCATAACTAATTTTGAATGTGTAGTACTGTATTCTTTTTCTTAAAGAGGGCACTTAGCAAATGGTAAGATTTCATTTCTTTTGATGGCTGCATAGTATTCCATTGTATATATATACCACATCTTCTTTATCCATTCATCTGTTGAAATCTTACCATTTGCGACGACATGGATGGAACTAGAGCGTATTATGCTTAGCGAAATAAGTCAATCGGAGAAAGACAACTATCATATGATCTCCCTGATATGAGGAAGTGGAGATGCAATGGGGGTGGGGGTTAAGGTGGTAGGAAAAGAAAAAATGAAACAAGATGGGATCGGGAGGGAGACAAACCAAAAGAGACTCTTAATGTCATAAAACAAACTGAGGGGGGTGGGGGGAGAGGGGAGATGGGAGAGGGTGGTGGGGTTACATTATATGTTTAAATAAAAAAAGCTTAAATAAAAAAAAGAGGGCACTTAGCATTGTGATAGCTTAAGTCCTTCAAAAATTTGGGTTCATGTATATATATATTCATGTAGGTGTATATATATTCATATGTATATATATTCATGTGTGTATATATATATTCATGTAGGTATATGTGTGTATGTGTGCATATATATATGTGCGTATATATATATATATGTAGGGTAAGGTAAAGATCTATTTTTACTTTTTTCTCTGTGTCTAATGAATTTCTGGAACACCATTTATTGACTATCACTGTTTCTCATTGATTTATAATGCTAATTTCATATTTGTTGATCACTCAATATATCAGGGGCTATTCTTGGCCTCATGTGGTAATGGAACTCTACATTTTTTGATGCCAATAGCACCAGGCTTTAATAACTATATATTAACAGAAGGCTTTACTGTCTCACAGGGTAAGTTCTTCTACACACGACAACTCTGATTTTATGAAAATGTCTGTTCCTTCTTGTGACTTATTCTGAATTAATTCTAATATCATTTTGCATTTTCCTCCCAGTTTCTTTCAAAAACCCCATTGGCATTTTGATTGGAGTTGCAAGAAACGTTTACAATAATTTGATTAGAATGATGTTTTTACAATATTATCTTTCCACCTGAAAATGTGATAGAGCTCCACAGTCGCCCAAGTCTTTGTTTATAACGCTCCACAATATTTCATAATTTCTTCAAAATACAGTTCTTTAAATAGGAAAGCTATCTTTCCTAGAAATATTTGGATCATCTCAGAATCAATTCAGTTAGGTCCAGTTAGACAGTTGCCTGGTTTATTTGGGGATTTGGTGTATTATTTAATTTTCTCGAGTAGCGTAGGATCCCAAAATGGCTTTTTAGGCCTAAACATATCTCATCAGTTGTTCAAATGTATTGGGACTGCTTCATTTCATCACTTTATTTTTTTAATATAATTTCAATATGAATTTTAAAATGTTCAACTTTAAAATGTCCAGTTTCAATGTGAACCGAGAATCTGAAAAACATCTTCATTTGAGTAAAATAATGTGAAACATTCCAGTTTGGGGACTTTCCTCAAGGGCCTTTTGGGGTACCTTAGTTTTATAACATTTGTGAGATAATATCCTGTTCTGGATCTTTTGTATCTTAGAACAACAACAACAACAAAACTTGTGATTAGCTCATGAAACGTAGTTACTAATGGGGAAGAAAGTCAAACAGAAACTTAAGCCTCATGTTAGTGGGTACAAGATGGAGTTTTTCACTAACTATGTTCATGGGTCATGCTGAGCATAACATGAAGCTCTCATTATGTTTTCATGACTTGCAGTATTGGTCTCTGTGTGGCTCTATTTTACCACACAGAATGACATAACTAATATGACATAAATGATTAAAACTTTCTAAAGACAACAAGAGTGAACTGACCTTTGGGATACCTAACAACACATTTAAACTGCTATAGGTCTGTTATTTCTGTATCTCAGTATTACGAGAAGGCTGATGGAGATCTTCTGAGCTGTTAATTTCTATCCCTGGGAAAATAATAAGAAATATAATCCACAAGACATTAAATTATCATCTAAAATAAAATAGTCGATGCAGACTATTTTCCAAGTGCATTTGTTTTTGAAAACTACAAGAAGTTAAAATCATATAAGCAAACCACATTAAGCATTCAGGGCCATGGTTTGTTCTCTGAAAATGAGAATATTAAATAGGATTATTATGAGATGCTCACAAAAAGACTTCTTGACTTTTTGAAAAGTAGTTTTGTCAGATTGTTTACATTCTACTGTCAACTGATGGCTGATTTTAGAGATAAAAGAAAAATTGTGGCTCTAACCTATTATGTCACAATGGGCTTTTGGTTCTGTTTTGGATAGTATATATTTATCCATTATCTGGTTAGGCCTAATAGACCATATATAAATATCAAGGTGGGTAAATTTAACTAGTAAGTATACAAAGGACTGTTATCAACGGGTCATGTCAACCTAAAATGATATAACAATTGATTTTCCATCATAATTATTCTTGAATTTTATGGCACTTAATAGTTCAATCAATAATCTGAATGACCATGTTCATTAGGTATGCAAATGATACCATACTAGTTAGTAGAATGAGTATTAAAATTCAGTACAACTAGGACAAGCTGCAAAGCGATACAAAATACAGAATATTTAATAAGAGGAAATATGCTTAGAGAGAGATAAAATATATAAGCAGAATTACCTATATATTTCTCAGATTAGACATATCTGAGAGTCAGCACTCCGAGTGGACCACAAAAATGAATAAACTTGAAGTAAATCTTATTCTACATTATAGAAAGCATGAAGATACCTCAAATTATTATATACAAACAATTAAATTTTAATGTAAAATAATTTAATCAGTTTCAGGGTCCATAAAAGCAAAAATTATAAAGTAATTCACCTGGTCTCACATCTGCCTCTATATTTCTAAATACTTAAATTTTGTAATCTGAAACATTTCAGAGAAACATGAACGTACAGATGATTACATAATTAATATCTCTGTATTCACCATCCAGCTTAGGGAATAAGTCATATGGAATTTAATATCTTTCCAATATGGGGTCAAATAATTTCAATATGGTATTCCCCTTAGATACATATCACTGAGTGGAAGTTCAGAGGCCAAGGACTAAGTCAATGAATTCACCGCTTTTCAACAAAAGCTCAACTATATGCAAATTTAATGCTTTGAGATAACAATGGTTCTTATAAAAATTTAGGGCAGGGTACACATGCTTTCTCTCTCACTATGAGTTACCTAAATGTCAATGATATCTCCATGTTTTCCTCTTTGTTTTCTTTCCACCTTTATTGAGATGCAATTGACATTTAACATTGTGTAACTTTAAGGTATAGCACCTTGACTTGATACACTTACATATTGCAGTATGATCAGCATCATACTGATAGCTAAGGCCTCATTCACATCACACTATTACAATTACCCCAGGGAAAATCTTAGTAAGACTGATAGAAGACCTATGAGGAGGGGTGACTGGGTGGCTCAATCGGTTAAGTGTGCAATTTCTGATTTGGGCTCAGGCCATGATTTCAGGGTCATGGGATGGAGCCCCATGTAGAGCTCTACTTTGGACCCCAAGATGAGTCCTGTGTGGAGCCCCGTGGTCCCCGCCTCTGGTTCCATGCTTAACAGGGAGTCTGCTTCCCCCTCTCTTTCCCTCTGCTCCACCCCCTGGCTCTGCTCTTTTTCTTTAAAATAAACAAATCAATCTTTGAAAAAAGAAAAAAGACCTATCAAGAAATGTCACAGAAACTTAAGTTTGAGAGTCTAAAAAACATTTCTGAGGTATTACTGAGAAATGGGCTACCATATAATAATAAATACAGGTAATATGCAATTGTGAAGAGGAATAATTTTAATAAGCAAAGATAATTAAAAGTTATATTAGAGATGTTTAATCATAATCCTTCAGATGGTAGTGACTATGTTGTAGGCACTATACTAGGTGTGTTTTTTCTTAATTATTTTTCACTGCAGCCCTAGAAAAAAATTTTTTTTTTCCATTTTACAAATGAGGAAAATAAGGCTGGATATAAAGGTTAAATTTTGTAAGACCAAATATATATAAAGAAGTGGGCTAGGGGGCACCTGGGTGGTGCAGTCAGCTAGGCATCTGACTCTTGGTTTCGGCTCAGGTCCTGATCTCAGGGTCATGGGTTTGAGCCCTGTGTCGAGCTCCACACTCAGCTCAGCATCTGCTTGGACTATCTCTTCTCCCTCCACCTCTGCCCCTTACTTGTCCTCTCTCTTTCCCCCCTCTCTAAAATAAATAAATAAATCTTAAAAAAAAAAAAAGGGAAGAAGAAGAGGGCTCATATTCTGTTCTAGGTAGTCTGCCCATACTCCTTATTAGTTGAAACATCTCACAAACTACTGGGGACTTTGATTGAACACATGCAGCATTTGTGTGTATGTGTGGATGTAAACTGTAATTAACAAATGTGCCTATATCATATCATTAAATAATCTGATGCTTCTTCAACTGCTTTTCTCTTTTTATAGCCCATTTGCCAAGCTTTTATCATATAGCCAGAATAATTTGTTTACTGCATGATAAGTTGTATCTATGCTCTCTGAAAAAAAAAAAGGTCAATAAGCCATGCTAGTTCATACTATCACAAAAGCCAATATTATCTGTTAAAAAATCATTTCCTGAGAAGTAAAGATCATTAAATAAGTGACTCAATAGGGACAGAGAAGAGGAGAGGAGATACAATGGATTACCCTTGGGAGCAAGATCTGTTATATATGATGAGTCCATCACTCATGTTGGATCATGTTGGGTGCCACATATGGATCGGATGAACCAACAGAAGCAGTTGAAGAACTAAGAGTGTTGTGTAAAGGCTAATGCTGAGGAACCTGGGGACACTGGATCAATAACTTAGACACTGGTACAGTCAAAGAGCAAAGATGAGTAGTCAGATCTGGTTCTACAGAAAGAGAAGCAAGAAAGATTCAATGGTGTGTATTAGAAGACCCCAAATGAGTTGAGAGACAAAAGCAGATTAAAGTGTGAGCAAGCCAAGCATGTCAATGTCCAGTGTTTTGTGCAAGATTCTGTCAGACAACACACTTTGGTTCAATTGTCATGCTTGCCATCAGTACTCCCCAAACTGCCTGTTTGACTCTGGGTCTTAAGGGCATCATGAGAGACTTCTGACTCAAGGGATCTCAGAGGTTCTCTGGAGTGCTTCAGAGACTTGTGAAAATTGTAATCTTGCTCTCATGCATGTCAATGAACTCACTGGAAGAACCCTTATGTTTCTCTCCAGCTCTGAGCATCTACATTTCCCTTACTCAGTCCAGCCCAGAGCTCTGTTGAAGTGGCAATCAAATGACAGGTAACACATAAGCTCTTGGCTGGATAAATAGACAGATGATCCTTGGAACATGTTCTGTTCCAGTGATTTCATTTCCCTCAGATGGAATGATACCTGGAGATTTAATCATTTTCACTGGTGAGTGGATGCACAAAAATACAGGACAAGGCAAGAAGAAGGCTGTAGCTTATAGGAAATGTTCCCATGTAAAATCTTCCTCTAAAGGCAGGCTTTTAATAAGCATTCTGGGGAATGAGAAAACCTGAGCCCATATGAATTTTTAAAGCTTTATGTTAATCCAGAGCATAAGGGGTTGGAGAAATTCATTTTTTAAAAGATTTATTTATTTGAGAGAGAGAGAGAGAGAGAGAGAGTGTGTGTGTGTGTGTGTATGTGTGTGTGCATGTGGGGCTGTGCATGTGCACGCACACGCACACACACGCACACATGCGGGTGGGAAGAAGCAGAGGGAAAGGGAGAGAGAATCTCAAGCAGACTCCATTCTTGAGTCCAGAGCCTGATGCAGGACTTGATCCCATGACTCTAAGACCATGACCAGGGCTGAAACCAAGACTTGTACTCAACCTATTGAGCCACCCAGGTACCTCTGAAGTAATTCATTTTTGCTTTACTTTTATTGATAAATCTGTTTCTAAAAGGAAAAGTGTAATATTGCCATTTTGAGTATTCAGGAATGTGGAATTATGCTCTCCATTGAGAGCACGGTAGACACTTGCAACTCATTCTCCAGGACAGAGCCTCAGGATTTTGTGATGATCACGTTGTTTGCTTTGGTCCAAGTAAACTTTAAAAAATATCAAGAAATCAGAGAACACTCCCAGTAGAAAATTTTCATGTGGTGATGCCATCATTGCCAATAATTTCATAGCATTCTGAAACATCCATTTAGGCTGGGAAGTGATAAAATAAAGCACTATCATATTAACATCTTGTGAGAATATGTAGATTCTAAGAGAATCTTTACATATGAAAGTAATGTGAATGAATTACTTTTGCTTATAATTTACTCAGTGGATTCTATTTTTAAACTCCTGATATATCCTTTAGAGTACTCATCATGGATGGGAGCACTCGTTTATGCGTTTACCCATTCAAAAATGTCTTCATTCTAACTTTGGAGAGAAGGGCAAAATTTGGGGAATAAGCCCCCAGATTTTTAGTTTTGAGTCACTGAATGGATCTTGGTTTCTTTATTTAGAATGGAAAGCATAGGTGGATGAGCTGGTTTAAGACTAATTTTAATATTTCGCTTCTCTCAGCTCTCTCAATAAATGGCATTAGCCTTACCCCTGGGCTCACTCTAAATCCCAGATGCATCTTTGCTCCTCATTCATCCATCAACCAAACCCAGTTACAGAGATCTGATGAGTCTAACTAAAAAAAAAAAAAAAAAATTTTTAATGGCAATTTGTAAGGAAGGGTGATGCTCAGTTTTAAACATTAAAGTGTGAAAGTTACTTTGTTACCATAAAGCTGAATGTGTACACACACAAAAAGTGGATTTGTCTTGTAACAACTTTAATAAGGCATAATTAACACATGATAAACTGTACATATTTAGAGAATGCAATTGGTAAGTTTAGCTATGTGTAGACAGCCATGAACTCATTGCCACAATTATATAAACAGAGGTATCCATCACTCCAAATGCTTTCCTCTTGCCTGTTGTAGATTTTTTCTCCCCATCTCTGCCCTACCCCTTCCCTTTTCAGGTAACCACTGATCTGCTTTCTTTCACTGTAGATTCATTAGCACATTTTAGAAGTTTATATGAATGGAATTATACAGTATGTTCTTTATTTGGTCTGGGTTTTTTCACTAGTCATGAGTATTTTGAGATTCACTACACTGTTGCATGTGTTGGTAAGTTACCTTTTAATTGCACTGGGTAGAACTTGCAGTACAACTTTGCATAGACATGGTGGGAGCAGTTATCCTTGTCCTTGACTTGATCCTGGGGGGAAAGCATCCAGTCTTTCACCATTAGGTATGAGCTAGCTATAGGATTTTTTTTTTTTTTTTTTTTTTTTGGTAAATGCCTTTTATCAGATTAAGGGAGTTCACTTCTCCTAGTTTGCTGAGAGATTTTATCAAGAGTCTATTCTGGATGTTGTCAAATACTTTTTCCATGTTTACTGAGATAATTTGGTTTTTCAAGTGTGTTAATCTGATGACTTGCACTGATTTTTAAAAAATTTCTTTGCTTTTCTGGGATAAACCTGACTTGGTTATGATGTATTAACTTTGTATAGTTAGGTTTGATTTGCTAAGTTTTTTGTAAATACAAAGGGATATTCATCTTGTTTTTCTATCTGTCTTGTGATTTCTTTTTCCTGTTCTGGTTTCAGGGTAATGCTGGCTTTATAAAATGATTTGGGGACAAAGTCTCCCCTCTTCAATTTTCTGGAAGAGTTTGGGTAGAATTGCCAGATTTGTGAGCTTTCACTTATTGGGTATATAAACACATACATATGAATGTATGTGTACACACACACACACACACACACATCATACAACTTTCCTAACACCTGCTATTATTATCTTTATTTTTATAGATGAGGAATATAAATAACAAAGGGGTTAAGTAACTTGCCTAAAGTTGCAAGTTGATAAATGATGAGACCAAGATGTGAAACAGAAGAACAGAGTCTAGAATCCGTGCTCTTAACCATTACAGTCTACTCTTGCAATTACAGTAAGATTTCCTAGGTCTGATTCCTGAGGCTTCCCTGAAGGAAGCAATACAGTCTCCCCCGGAGTGAGGTGTTGCTGTAATAATGGGCCACGGAATTATTCCTGTATTTCTTTTGGCTCACTTCTCATTTCCTTCCCCACACATTTCCATCACTGTACTAAAATATGGAATATCATTTCTAAGGCTCACATAGCACACAGGCTTGAACATAAACAAACTGCTCTCTAAGCTTGCTGTGTCTGCTTCATAAATTGTTGGCAGGGAGATGCTGAAGTAATTAAGGGTTTGCTTCCTATATTTTTTCTATTTGATGTGATGCATTTGGGAGCAGGAAGCAGCTGTTGAGCTCAGCCCCTGTATGTGTCCTCTTCCCACTGCCAAAGGCATTGGACTTCTACCTAGAGGCTCAGTCACATCCTGGTCTTCAGATCTGCTCCTTGGAGTAGACAGATATAGGGAGTCTATATCATGTCACTTTTACTGTTATTTGATGACTGGTTCATAGTCTAGTTGTGCTAACTGAGCTCCTGCCACTTTCCCACATTATTCTTTAATTTGATAAAATCCTGTAGCTTAGCCCTAAATGTGTAATGGATATGCCAATCTCATCCCATCTTTCTCAGCCCCCTTTTGTAGCCTCTCCAATTCTAGTACTGAGAGTAAACAACGGTCGCTCTGAGTAGCTCAGAACCCACCTGTGGTCACATAGACGGCACTAGATAACGTTATGAATGCAGTCGCATCCTGCCTAGACCTCTCATCCACCTGTTGGCGGTTCTTGGACCTGCTGAGATACTTCCTGATGCCCCGTACTGCTAGCCTGGTGCTCAATACTCTGGCTCCATGTGTCCAGCCCTCATAACTGTCTGCGGGAATTCATGCCAGGGACCGTGCGCCCGGCTCTACGGACGCCGGGCCTCGCTGAGAACTGTGTCTCTTTCAAACACCTGCAGCTGGGTCCTTCTCCCTGGCACTTGGCTAACCAAGTTGGTGGTTTCGAGTCTAGATTTCTTGCTGTCCCGTCCCACTGTAAAAAATGGAGACCTATCGAGCCATGAACAGAATAACAATCTCTGAGAGAAAAGAATGGTGCTTCAAAGTTCGTTACCTAACAGATTCAGAAATTCCCTCAACTCCCCCCACAAACTATCTTAATTTCACCTAAAGACCCCTGGGGATGGGACATGGATGTTCTCAAGAGCCAATTATTTTTAGCAAGTTCACTTAAAAAATTCATTCCATCTAGCCAGATATCTTTTCTCGCTCTCTTTTTCTAAAGATTTTACTTACTTGAGAGAGAGTGAGCGAGAGAGAGAGAGCACAAAGGGTCAGCAGCAGGCAGAAAGAGAAGTAGACTCCCCGCTGAGCAGGGATCCCAATGCAGGGCTCGATTCCAGGACTCTGGGATCATGACCTGAGTCAGATGCTTAACTGACAAGAGTCACCCAGGCACACCCAGATTTCTTTTCTTTTGTTTTTTACCTCTTAATCAAAATCTCATCATCAGGTTGAAGTCATCAGTATTAACAAAAACTTAAATTCACAATATTTGATTTCAGCCCAATTGAAAGCAGATGAGTAGAGCCAGTTTTCCCAACAATGGCATGCTAGGCTTTGCTTAGGCACCAAGAATTTGATAATGGGGTTGGGGGAGGTCACTGCCTCAGCTCAGGTCATGATCCTGGAGTTCCAGGATCAAGTCCCACATTGGGCTCTCTGCTCAGTGGGGAGTCTACTTTTCTCTCTGACCCTCTCCCCTCTCATACTCTCTCTAAAATAAATAAATAAAATCTTAAAAAAAGAGAGAGAGAGAGACAACCTGAACTAGATCAATGGTTTCAAAATCATTTATTGGCCTTCTTAACATGTCGATAGACTTTCCAAAAAAAAAAAAAAAAAGCTGTGTCAAATTAGATTAGGAAATAATTCTGGATTAAATAAATTCAACAGGTTCTTCACTGGAAGAGATCTCAAAATCTTTAATAAACCCATGTGCTTCGGAAGTCCAAGAATGAAAGAGAAGGAAAGGTAGTTCAGAAAACCTTGACCAAAGTTCTTTTTTATTCTTCCATTGACTGCTTTTTAACAGAATTCCCCTGAACACTTCAGGAAATGCTGGGACTACTTCTAGCCTAAATAATACATGATTCTATGATGAAAAAATTGCTCTTGAATAGAAAGCTGCAAATATATGTGTGTGTGTGTGTGTATCATGAACACATATATATGATCAAATTTATACTTCAAGATTTAAGTATCAATCATTTGATTAACCTTTCAAATGCATCCTTTAAATCATAATGTAAAACTTAATTCTTTTAAGAAGTTACCCTCACCTAACTCCTACGTAATCTGATCTCTCCTGAACTCTGTATTCAGCTGGTAAGTAATCAGCCTGCTCTTGCTGACCCAGGTCAGCTGGGTCTATCCAGTCTCCCCAAAGAGCCACCTGCTCCATGACTGGTCTTGATTTCAGAGCCTAGAGTAGAGCCCTACATGCCAGAGGACTTCTTATGCAGATGGCCTCTCTCATGATTTACTTATTCTCCAGTTTACTAATAGAGCAATGGCTCTTCCCTTCTGAGCAATTTCTTTCCCAAGACTCTAATAGTTTCATGATTTCGAGGAACCGACATTTAGCGATTGCTTAAGTAATGCCTGTCAATCGTTGAAGTTGTTGGAAAGATGGGTTGAACTTTAAGCGATATTATATTCTGGAGAGAACGTCGGTCTCATTTAATGCCAAGTGCGGAGAAAAAGATGCCGTGCCATTTCAGACCGATTTCAAACTTCCTGTTTATCCCTCCTCCAGCCTACCAGCGACTCTACAGACCCTAATTTCCATGACAGGGTCGTCCATCTCGTTTCTGGTCTGTCCTTTCAGGTTTATGAAGGGTAGAGACATTCTTCCTGGGTGTTTGTTAAATTGTTTATCTAGTCTGGAACCAGCTATCCATGCTCCGCTCAGAATATTTTATGCAGATTCCCTCTTCCCTTGTTGCTGGGTGCCTCTGAGAGCCTGCAGCCACCGAGTCAGGAAGAGACATATCTTTGACACCTGTTTCACTTGCCCGGAGACCTAGACATTCATGTCAGTTTCTGCTGCTGCTCGCTGGCTGGCTCAGAATATATGCTATGTCAACAGACCCGGCATTTCCTGTTGGGGCACAAGTCTGCTAGATTTTCCTGTCTGACTCCAGTTCAGTGCACACGGTGGATCTCAGGTTCCACTCCATCAGTATTCAAACCTGTTGTTCCCCTAAGGAAGACAAACACACTTTGGCATTCTCGCACTCTCCTTTCGTGAGACATATTTAGTAAGAATGAAATATGGTTTCCCTTCCTGAACTTCTAGAAATATGTAGTAAGAAGTGCATTAATGTAGTCACTCACTGATTCATGCACCCGGCACTTACAGAGCACGCCAGGGTTCCAGGTATTTTGTTGGATACTAGGAACAGAAAGAGGAGTAAGACAACATACTCGTCTTTGGAGAGGTTTCAGGGTGTTTAGTTTGGAAAGGACCAAAATGGCAGCATAAAGATGCGGTGGTCTAGTTAGGAAGGAAATTCAAAAAAAAAATTTTTTTTATAAAACTCTGTGGCCAGGAAAAAACAAAAACAAAAAACTTACATTCCAAAGCTGGTGGCAGTTCTTCCATTTCTATACAGAAGAGACTTGACTTGTTTTAAAGTGAATTACCCTCTTGCATCTTGGGGAAATGGTATTAGACAATTGGATATATGAAGCTGAAGCTCTGGTGCTATTCCATAACGGCAAGTGCCCCTCTGGGAAAACCTAAAGCATTCTCATGAAATCATGGAGAGTTAGTTACCTTTACTGAAGAGCTGCGTTCCTGCAGAACACTGAGAGAAAGTCCATCCTTAGACTCAGAGTAAGAAGGAAACAAATATTTCTCTTCTATTGGGTGTCAGGAATGGACTGCCTTAGAAGAGGCCATCTTTACAAATATATATTCACGTAGTATTTCAGATCAAGCTTTTTTGTTTTATTCTTTTCCCCTGAACTTCGGTTCCTCTCAGATACCCCAAACTATCAGTCAAGTTTTGAGTTTTGAGAAATGTTAAAAAGCCTGGCCTTGGTGGTGCTTTGGTGAACCAGGAAGCAGGAATGTCTTTTCACATAGGGCAAAAAAGAGTGTGAGGAACAGCAGCCGTTCATAATGTGGGGACAGGAGGTGAGTGTGGGGGCTGAGCAGGGCTTCATGGCTAGTTGGTGCTACCCAGTTATGAGTGGAAAGTAAGCTCGGTCTGGGTCACATGAAAATGTTCCTTACAGATACCCAGAGCAGCCTGGGAGGAAGACATGGTAACTCCCAGGGGCAAACATCACAGTTTGGGAACACAGTGAGCTGAAACTGTAGTGTGTAACCATGAGCAGTGAGCAAGAAGAGATACTCAGATCATCCTGTGGCCACTGGAATCAGGGAACCAAGTCACAGGCCCATCTCCAGATGAAGAATTGAACCTGATCCTAAAGTTATTTCCAGATCAAGAAATGCTCTAATCCCAAGGGGAGGAAATGCAGTTCCTTTCTGCAGGAGTATCTTCAACACAGACCCTTAGAATTTTCCTGTGGGCATGTGGGCACAGAGCAGAACCCTCCCCATATAAAGAAACAAGATGTCAGGAGTAAGACTTAGTAGAGAAAAAAATGAGTAATATGTACAGGATTCCTTGAACTTGAGATACTATAATTGTTGGACATTTATTATTAAATACTATATGAAAAATATTTAGAGAAATGAAGACCTTTAGAAAATCAGAAAATAGGAGACTATAAAAACATTTTACATATACTCAACTACAGTTTTTTAGACATAAAAATATAATAAATTAATATTAGATGGTCTGAATAACAGATTATAACTGGCTGGATAGAGTGAGTGAGCTCAAAAGCACAAGGAAAAAACACATGAAAATATGAAAGAGATGTTAGAAGATGTGAAAGGTTGAATCAAGAAGTTTAATATACATTGATTCTGGACCAAAAGAAGAAAATAGAGGAGATGTGGAAGAGGTAACATGGAAATAATACTTCACGGGTGCCTGGATGGCTCAGTTGGTTAAGCATTGGGTTCTTGATTTTGACTCAGGTCCTGATCTCAGGATTATGAGATCACGGGCTCTGTACTGAGTAGGGAGTTTGCTTGAGATTCTCTCCTTGACCCTCTATTTCTCCTCCTGCCCATGCTCTCTCTCAAAATCAATCAATCTTTAAAAAAAAGAAATACTTCAGAATTTTCTAGTTTCAGGACTTTCTAGTGTGACATATATATGTATATCTGTGTATGTGTATCACACACATGTATATATATACATATATATCACATACATGTGATATGTATGTATGTATATATTACAAAAACATGCGTGCAGATACACATACACTCCTCAAAACTGTATAACATCAAAGACAAAGAGGTCATAGAAAAGTTGGAGAAGAAAAAGAAAAATCTTTCTCAGCAGAAGCCATATTTAAAAAATTCTCAGACATTGTTTCTTTAACTATGATTCTGTCTGTTCTTTTTCTCCTTTTCATCTGGAAATTTAAGTAGGTGTGTGTTGAATTCCTCATTCTCTTCTCCATGTACCTTAAACTTTTATTCATATTTTCCAAATTTTTGTATCTCTGGCTGCATTCTGAATACTTTCTTGAAATCTATGTTTCAGTTCATGAATTTTCTCTTTATCTATATCATCCACTATGAAAGCTATCCATTCAGATTTTTTTTTTCAAAATTCTTTTTTTTTTCAAATCTATTTGGATATTTTTATAGTCTCTTATTTCTAACTCATATTTTAATCACTTTCATTTTAAAAAATAAATTGACTATACTTGTTTTATTTATTTATTTTTAAAGATTTTATTTATTTATTTGACACAGAGAGAGAGAGAGCAAGCGAGTGAGCACAAGCAGGGAAAGCAGCAGGCAGAGGGTGAGAGAGAAGCAGACTCCCTGCTGGACAGGAAGCCCGATGTGGGACTCAATCCTAGGGCCCTCAGGGATCATGGGCCTGAGCTGAAGGCAGCTGTTTAAACCACTGAGCCACCCAGGAACCCCAAGTATAGTTGTTTTATAGTCTGTGTTTGATCATTCTAATATCTGAATTTTTCTTTTTTCTGTTGGTTTTTGTTTCTGTTGCTGTGTATTTTGTGAGAGGTGTGTGTGTGTTTCTGTGTAATTGTGAGCTCATATTTCTATAAAACTAATCCATAGAAATACTTGGAAAACTTCATCAAAAGTAAATTCCTCCAGAAAAAAGTTTTATTATTTTCTGCCAAACATCCAGAGGCACTATCATCTCATAAAATTTTAAATTAAATTTTAAGATTGAGGTTTTTCCAAATACTTAGGTAGTAGGAATCCAAGCCTCAGACCTGTATAAACTCCAACTTGTAACTACAGACATTCAGAGGATATTTTCTTCTTTTTTTCTCAATGCTAAAGTCCAAGATGGACCATTTCTTAAGGAGTCATAATAGGTTTATTTCTTGTTTCCCTTTACACAGAGCATAGAACGGTGGAGCCTTGCTTTTATGTGGTGTGGAGTTTCGTGTTCCTTTTAGACATCTCACACTGAGTAGATACACAGATGGGTCTGATTTTTGTCCAGTATAACAAATTTCTTCAGTCAGTTTTGGTTCTCTGCTTTTGTCTCTGGATTTCATTTAGTGCTTGTCTCAAATAATTTTTTTATTTTTACTTTATTGCTAATTCATGATGTATTGTCAGTTGCATGTTACTTAGCATTTTAATTGTTTTTAGAGGATGCTTTATGCAGGGTATTAAGCTTGCTTCAAAACAGGCAAAATGGGAGAAAAAATAAATGTGATAAACAAAATAT
This sequence comes from Taxidea taxus jeffersonii, assembly GCA_003697995.1. NCBI lineage: Eukaryota > Metazoa > Chordata > Mammalia > Carnivora > Mustelidae > Taxidea > Taxidea taxus. The sequence goes on from RCUC01126260.1 coordinate 47,077, forward strand.
AATGTAAAATAAATAATTGAAAAAGGACCAAATATTTTAAGAATTTTCTGTATACAAATAATCAGAAGTTCTAGTTAAAGACAAGAGAGTGTCAAAATTGATTTAAGAAAAAAGTCCTGATATGTTCTTTTCATTAAATACACATTTAAAATATAAGATGCAGAAATAATGAAATCAAAGAATGGAAAAAGATATGCCAGCTAAGCACTAGCCAAAAAATAATCTGAAAGAATACATTAGCAGATGAAATGTAAGACAAATGGCATTACTAAGGATAAAAGTAGTTTCTACATATTGATTAAAAAAGTTCAACTTATTTGGAAAATGCAATATATCTAACTTTTATGCATTTAATGAAGTCACATCAAAATTTTATCAAAATATTGATAAAGCTGCAAGGAGAAGTTAGTAATTCACAATCAGGGTTGCAGCTTTCAATGTACTTTTCTTAGTAACAGTGACATGAGTTAAGTAAGAGCTACCAAAGTTATTAAAGATTTCAGCAATAAAATTCACAGGCTTGATCCGGTTAGCATATGTAAAACCTCACATGAACAATGCAAAAAAACCTCATATTCTCCTCAAACACCTACGAAATATATATAATAGTTAACTAGGTATTAGATCATATAGCAGACTTGATAAATATAAAAGAATTGACCAAAGGAACCACATTCTTTGAAAATTATGCAGTTAATTTTGAAATTAATTAAAAAACAAAAGCAAACAAACAACAACAAAAAACAAGTAAAGACTCCAATTTTTGGAAATACCAAAATATTTCTAATTAACTTGTGGGCCAAATAAATCATATTAGAAATAAAATTACAAAAACTGAATAATAATAAAAATATTATATATACAAATACAGAATGAAATAAAAGTGGCACTTCAAATTAAACTTATAAACTTTAATGCTTCTTAGAAAGGAAGAAAGGCAGAAAATGAATGTGGTATTTCTGACTTAAGAGACTGGGAAAAGAACAGTGGTATACAACCAAAGAAAGCAGAATAAAGGATACAATAAAATGAAGCAATTAATGAAATAGGAAAACATGTAATACAAAGACAAATAAAAACAAACTTTTGGCAATACTGATTAAGGGAAAATGTTATTCTATTAGAATATAATAGAAGAATTAGAATAGAATCAGAAGTTCCACCAAATTTTCAAGAATGGGTAATACTTAATTCATGCAGAAATTCTCTTCAGATGCTGGAAAAAAGAGGATGTACCACAACTCATTTTGCAGGACTAGAATTAACCTGTTATAAGGCCCCATTAAGATCAGAAAGAGATTGAAGAATTTATACATCAGTCTCATCATGAAAAATCTAGATGCAAAAACCGAAACAAAATATTACCAAACCAAATCCAGAGATGTATAAAGCCAGAGATAAACAAACAACAGTTCTGTGTATTTATCCTAGAAATATAAGAATATTATATTGAAATGTGTAAAACTATTTTTTTTACCAAATTAAACCATTTAAAGAAGAAATTAATTATTCCAAGGGAAGCAACATAAAGGTTTAACAACTATTTATAAAAACAGTAAAAACAAAACACATGCAACTGAACTATAGAAGTAAACTTTTTTTAGTAAAGGATGTTAATAAAAGCTTTACAAAAATAACTTTATTTTTTAAAAGCCTTCTCTTAAAAGATCAGGATCAAAATATGGGTCAATATTTTACTACAAGCCCTAGCCAGCAAAACAAGACAAGAAGAAATAAATAAAACAAATAAATACTTGAAATAAAGAGAGAATTGGCAGTATTCACAGATGGTGTGACATAGAGAATCCAAAACAAGATACAAATAAGTTGTGAGACGCAATAAAAGAATGTATCAAGTTGGCTGGTTATAAAATTAGTATACAAAATAAAACTGCATTTCTGTATTCTGAAACCAAGCAGGTAGAAAAGTCATCATTTACATTACATTAATGCGCAGTTTGACAAATAGACCAATGTAACATAAGAAGCCCAGAAACAGAACAACACACAACAAAGTTTATTTATGACAGTCAATGCTTTATAACAGTGAGGAAAGGACCATCTTTTCAACAAACAGCATCATGTTAAGGCAAAGATGTGAATCAGTGGGAGCCCTTCTAAGCAAGTGGCGAGATGACAAAGCATTGTATTTTTCTCTTTCTAGATTTTATTTAAATTCTAGTTAGTTAACATATAATGCGGTATTAGTTTCATTGGTAGAATTTAGTGATTCATCAGTTACATAGAACACTCAGTGCTCATTACAAGTGCCCTCCTTAATGCTCATCATCCAGTTACCCCAGCCTCCCACCCACCTCCCCTGCAACAGCCCTCAGTTTGTTCCCTACTGTTACAAGTCTCTCATGGTTTGCCTGCCTCTCTGTTTTCATCTTATTTTATTTTAAATATATGTGAAACCTATGTGCACCATCTTTAGAGTCAGTTACAAACAAGAATTAAACCTCTATCATATGTTGACTACTATCGTTATGTTAGGCTCTCATTAATACAATTGAACAAGCAGGAAAAATATCTGTCTTTATGTAAATTACATTCTAGAGAATATTCCCATATTCTATGTCCCAGAAATTCCATTTTGATATGGTCTTTTACCATAGAGATTCCTCTAACAGTCAAACTCCCACACCCCAAGACATCCAAGGAATGTAATAAACTTTTTCCTTACACATCTATAGTGATACTAGTTATTTACCATCCTTGGGGAAATTCAGGAAACAATAATTCCCATTATTTTGTGGCTCTGTGGTACATATAAGGAATCCCAGTTGAGGCAACCTACAAGAAACTATTACATTTGTGCATTAGGATGAAGGTCCAAGAATGTTCACAGTATCGTTGCTAGATTAAGCAAATAAAGATGTAGAATGCCCATCTAAATTTGAATTTAATATAAACAGTATTTTTTAGTTTAAGTTGATTTTCCATGGAATATCTGGCAATCTTACTCATAGGAACATCATTAGCTATACCAACACTCCTCCCCAATAACAAGGATGCCAGCAATGAAAAAAATTTATCATATTGCCAGAAAAGATGCTCTTGAACTAGGAACTTCATCCGTAAAAAGCCTAGGAATGGGAAGAATAAGAGTAATTTCATGCAAAATTATTACAAGATAAAGAAATGAGTATCAAAATATTTCAGCCGAGGAAACTTCCCCTAAAAACCAACCATGAAACAGAAGAATACCATAAGAAATTCCAAACTGAATTAAACATCCTCAAGCAAACATTGTGAGATATAAAAATCAGTTGGAGTTAAATCTGAAAAGCAGAGTATATACATATAAAACAAGGAATTAGCTTATAGGGACTGGCTTTATTTGTCACAGTTCTCCAGAGAAACAATCAATTGGAGAGAGAGCGCGAGATTTACTATGAAGAAATGGTTCATGTGATTAAGGCAGCTGAGAAATTCTACAATCTGCTGCTTACAAGCTGGAGACCCAGGGAAGACAGTAGTGTAACTAAGTATGAACCCAAAGGCCTGGGAGTCAGAGGAGCTAATTGTATAAATCCCAGTGTCCGGAAGAAAATAGACAAGATTAGATGTCCCACCTTAAACTGTGAGGCAAGAATATATTGGATGGTGATTCGGAGTATATATCTCATCTGAGAGGACACTGAGTTCTGCAACGCATTTCCACCAACTTGGCACTGTAGCTGAGTGTTCTAAAGGCCATTCTACAAGTCTATCATACCAGCTTCCGCAAGGTGATGAGGAAGATGTTAAGGATAGCAAATTTTGTGAACATGAGTACACTACCACACTTCATTTGATCAGATGTAATGCTGTGTGGAATACCATGATGGTAGCTAAGGCATTCTGTAAGTCAAGAGATGGTAGTTTCGACAGGCAGGGACCACAAATCCATATCTACAGCAAGTGTCTATTCCAGTAAAAGTAGAATGATGGAAATGGTCCAGGATAATCAACCTTTCTTCAGGCTGAGCACTCTGGAAAATGATACCATACTGGGGCCTCAGTTTTGGTTTCTAAAGCTGATAGATTGGGCAGTGGGACACTCAGTATTATGTCTAGCCAAGTGGCTTTGGTAAGTGTGAGTCCATGTTGTTGAACCCAACCATAGCCTCCCTTGTTTCCATCATGACCACTTTCTTCATGATGCCATTGGACAGTTATTGGAGTGAGTGTGAAGAGAGACAGACTGGAATCTACAGAACAGGTCATTCTATTCCCTTAATTATAGAATCCTCCTTTGCTGAACCATTCCTTGGTGAACATTCCCATGAGACACAAATATGTTACTTCCCCATTCAAAGAGTTTTATCTACATACCTCCTTCCCCAGACCTTCTTGCTATTAATTTTCCAATTGTATTCCTACCAGGGCCCTTATCAACCAGCTAAACCACTGGACATAGTTCATTAAATGGTATAGACTCATAGTTCTTGCCATTTCTTCTTCCAAGCAAAATGAACAATTGAGTATACTGCATGAAATTATGCCCAACTGGGGGGTTATTTTCATTATTGTCCTTCGGTGGAATCCTAGAAAAGGGCCATGGTGCTGTTGCTGTCAACTCCTGGGTAGCACTTGTCATATCATACAGAGCCACCAACAAAGCAGGGCAGATGTTTCTTTTCCTTCCTTAGTCAATTTGTTGTAGGGGGCTTTCCATGAAGACATAGATGTGGGCTGACAGACAGAAGGTAGTAGAGTGGGAGTCGAACATAGGCATTTGGGCCAGATCCTCATGAAATTTTCTTATCTATTCAGGGCCTGCTCCAGCCCAATCTCATACACACCAAATTTATTTCATACTCATGTCTGGTGGTACACACCCAACTTTGTGGTTTGGCGGATCAGACAACATACAGATCATGATGAGCAGCTCAGGTTGTTTGATAACTTGGTGGCCCATGGTTAAGTATTCAGTCTCTCCTAGGGGCTAGTAACAATTTAAAAGCTGTTCTGCAAAAGGAGAGTAGTAATTTACAGATGGCATGGCTTTGCTCCAAAATCCAGTGGTCTGTGTTGTAATTTACTTATTTGGAGCTGCCAAAACCTCCAAACAAAATCTCTATCTCCTGCTGACACTTCAAGCACCATAGTATCTGGTGGATCATACGGCCCAAGTGATAGAATGTCTTGCATGGTAGGGTGGACCTGTATAAGAGTCTTCTCTTGTTCTGGACCGCTCTTGAAACCAACAGCCTTTGATAGCTTAATAAGTGGGTTGGAGTAAGTACATCCATATGAGGTATCCCCCAAATCCAAAGAGACACTGCAGGAGGGGCCAAATGCAACAATTTTTCTGTCACTTAGGAAGGAATACTTTTTTTTCCTGTTTGTGGAAGGAATATACTTGGGCATGTCCCTGATCATGTAAGGTACCTAGAAATTTTACTGGGTAGAATATATCTGAGTTTTCATGTTGAGTGGATATTAAGAGAATGGAATCAAGGTAAGTTATTATGCAACAATAGAAAGCTAATATACCTAGAATCAGAACTTCAAAAACTAAGAGAAATTGACAAAAATAGGATGAAATACAGTGAGATTAGTTTAAAGTTGATTTAAAAAATGGGAAAAGTAGAGGTAATACATTTTTTACTTGGATTTCCCAAAAAGGGAAAAATAATACAATGAAGGAAAGCAGATATTTATAGTTAACATCTAAGAAAACATTCTTGAAATAAGGCAAAATCACAGCATACATATTAACAAGGGCCAACCAAGTGCCTGAGAAAATTGACACAGAATGGTCAACTCTGGACGTATTTCAGTAAACTATAAGACAAAGAAAAAACCTTCACGGTACCCAAGAATAAAAGTAGAGAGTTACTTAAAAAGGTAAGAAAGTATGATTGGCAAAGGACTTCTCGAGGGCAGCATATACTATAAGGTGACTGTGGAAAACATTTTCAGAAAACTCAAAGAAAAAAAAAAGAGTATGAGCTTAAACTTTATACCCAGTTAATGTAGCCTTCAGGGATTAAGAATGTAAACCATTTGAAACATGGAAGAGCTCAGGCAACACTGTGTTCATGAGTACTTCATCCAACCCAACTAATAAAGGGTGAGTTTCCCCTAACCAAGAAATGAATGGCGAAAAAAAAAAAAGCATGATGCTGAACAATTACCATATGCAATTATAGATTTAAAATCAAAACAAGGGTGAAGATGGGGTTAAAGAGTGGCATGTCAACATTATATATTCTGAAAAAAATAAAAATAAAACAGCTAGAAATGTGAGGAGAGGGGAAAGAAAGAGAAAGTAGGATAAAATCCTTTATTACTGTAAAGACATTAGGTAGGAGTCAAAGAATACTGTGTAAAACTGACAAAGCAGTTAGTGAAGGAATACAGAAAGGGAGGAGGGGGGATGGATTAGGGACACTTAAAATGTATGGATACAGGGGCACCTGGGTGGCTCATGGTTAAGTGTCTGGCTTGGGCTCATGTCATGATCCCGGAGTCCTGGGATTGAGTGCTGTATGCAGCTCCCTGCTCAGTGAGGAGCCTGCTTCTCCCTCTCCCACTCCCCCACCTTGTGCTTCCTCTCTGTCAATAAATAAATAAAGTATTTAAAAAAGAAATAAAATGTGCACATGTAAATGTAACCATTAGAATCAAAACAGAAACCTTAAATACAAAGGAAAAAAAGAAGGAAAAAAAAAAGAGTGGAGAAGACACATAACTTAGAAACACAGTGAATATAATATAATGTAATACACACAGTAATTATAATGTAAGATAATATGAGCAGAATTGAGACCAGACATATTAACTTCATCAATAAAACTAAATGAGCTTAACTGGCATAGTAAAAAGAAAATGATTTTCAAATTGGCACATAGAGCAAAACCAAATTTTATGTTGTATAGAGACACACCTAAAATAAAGAGTTTCACAAAAACTGAACTTAAAGGAATGTGCAGAGATATAACTGGCAAATGAGAGGAAAAAATGAAAGGAAATTTCCTGTAATAGTATTACCAGAGAAGGTAGACTACTAATCAAAAAGTATGAATTGAGATAAAATAGAACATTTTAAGTGCAAAAATCCATAATTCTCAGTGAAGGTATAATAGTTATGATTATTTCTGCATCATTGAACACTGCAGCGACCTAAGGCAGAAACTGGATGAGATGAAAGGAGGGAACAATAGAAACACATGAATGAAAGTAGACTTGAACGCCATGGTCAGTACAACAGAGTCAAACGGACAAAAAACCAAATTAAGGGTACTAAAGATATACATGACATCATCAATCAGATTAACCTTATGGCTGTGTGAGAGAGCATGTGTATAAAAGAGTGAAAACAGAGAATACTCCTTTTCTCACTTGCACGTGGAACAATCATGAAGATTGATCAAAAAACTAACATCAGTAATTTTTACAAAATGCAAATATTGCTAAAGACCATTTCTAATCACAATGCAGCAAAACTAGACATTAAAAATATTAAGTTTAAGAAGACCATCTCCACCTGGAAAGTTAAAAATATTTTAAAAACTCTTGATTAAGTGCAGAAAAACAGACAGAAACTATAAAGTGTTTGAAAAATAACAGTGATGGAGATGCTATAAATCAGAATTTATAATATTTATAACTGTGATCAGAGGAAAATTTCTAGACTTAAGCACTTTCCTCAGTACAAATAAAATAATGGAAATTAAAAATTAACTTGTCAACTCATAAGTCTAGAAAAAAAAGAGAGGAAAAATTGCCAACATTTAGGCATTTGTCTTAATGGTACCTAAATTGTTTCAAAATATAGGAAATGCAGAAAAACTACAAAATTCTTCTTATGAAGCAAATATAACATTGATTACACGTAACTGGATAGATATGGCTAAGTAAAAGAAAATTATAGAACAATAGCACTCAGGGAAATGATACAAAAATTCTGAATAAAGTGTTAGTGAACACACTCCAACACCAAATTAAGAAAATATACCATGGCTAAGTAGAACTTATACCAGAAATGTAAACATTGTTCAGCATTAGGAAATATATTATATAATGTATCATTTTAACATCTAAGGAAAACAAAACAATCATGATTATCTTCACAGATGCTGAAAAAGCCTTGGAATAATTCAACATATTCCTTATAAAAACACTTGAGGTAATAGGAATGAATAGATAGCTCTGTTAATCCAAAAGTTAGCATCTTGCTTAATGGAAAAAAAAACAAAACACAACACAATAGCATTATTCCCACTAAGGTCAGGAAAAAGGCAAGGATATCCACTATCTGTATCACTAGTTAACGTATTAGAGGCATTAGCTAATCCAGTAGGAAAAGAGAGAGCCATTAGAGGCATAAAGATTGCAAGAGAAGAGAACTCTCTCTATTTGGAGATAACTTCATGCTAGCTGGAAAAAAAAAAAAAAAACAGACCTTAAGGATCAGTGGTAAAACCAATTCAAGCAAACAAAGAATTCAGCAAGATATGAAGGTATAAACCTACACGTAAAAATCAATTGCCATTTGTGAGATGTAATGGAAGAGAAAATCTTATTTACAATAGTAACAACAACAAGAAGTGAAAATGCTTAAGAATATACTTAACAAAAAATGTTCAGAGCCTGTATTAAGAAAACTTAAAACACTCCTGAATGGGCATATGGAGAAACATCCCTTCCTCTTGGGATGAGGATGTTGGTTCCCTTAAGTTAGTATATAACAGTAAGATGATCCCAATATGAAATACCACAAGCTGATCTTATGAAGCTAGAAAACTAGTATTACAATTCTTGTGAAAAAAATAGACACACAAAAATAGCTGGGAAAACACTGGGGGAAAAAGAGGTATCAGATAGAAAGCATTCTACAAAGTCTTAATAATTAAAACAATATGGTACTTAGCACCCCAGTGAACAATGAATAAAATAGACCCAAGTACTTAAGGATCATTTGTGTATGACGAAGGTGACCTCCTGAATCACTAGGGTAAAGTTGAAACTTCTTAAGAAGTGTTTTGGGTCAACTAGATAGCCATTTGGAAGAGATAGGAGAGAGTGAATGAATTCAGGGAGGGAGGGACAAGCAGATTCTGCTATGGGCATGGAGCCTGTTGGGGGGCTTGATCTCACCACCCTGAGATCATAACCTGAGATGAAATCAAGAGTGAAAGACTTAACTGATTGAGCCACCTAGGCACCCCGGGGATTAGAGATCTTGATTTACAAAAAGCAACTATAAATGTACTAAAAGATAATGTGGCTGAGTTCCTTTATAACTTGGGTGAAGAAGAGGGCATTTAAAACAGAACTCAGATTAAGGGGCCATACAAGAAAAGATTGATAAATATGACTTCACGGAAACAAATAGCTTTGCATGGTCGACTACAGTGTATGTAATGTCGGAGAACATAATGTAGCAAATACTATGGATATAGATAGGATTCATACCCATTTTATATAATGCCCATTACAAATACATACACACTGCTCTATAGTGCATCCGTGTGTGTGTGTGTGAGTTAACCCTTGGTCTGGTAGAGCAGATTTCATGGAGTACCTTTTGGTGTTTTGTATGTGACTTTAGATACAAAAGATACCTGAATGTGTATTTGCCTTTTTTTTTTTCCTAAAAGGAGAATGTTTTCTGTTAAACATATATTCCTTAAACAATAACTAAAAGCAATTAGTGGACTAAAGTATGCTACTCGATTTCAGACCAAAAGTAATTGGACAGCCAATGTCTACTTTCACCACCCTCATGACCAATTTTATTCCCATCCTAAATTCCCAAACTCCTTCAGAGGAAACAGAATTTTAACTCATTCCAGTCACTAATGAACAACTCGCTTATTAATGGTTTCCATGTTCAGCACAAGAAATTAGGACAGAGGCAGAAATACAAGGATGAAAATGAAGGAAAACGTCTTGGTGGGTAGCATGCCAACCCTGAGACAACACAGTAAGTTATACTTTATGTGCTTTGTAACGCAGCCCCCACTTCGCTTTGCCTCCTTCCCCTCCCAATCCATAATGCCTCGCAAACCTAACATCCAGCTGTATTTAATTCTATAGGAAGGCAGAGGGTGCCATGAATGACGTTTTGTCTCCCGTCAGCACTTTTTGTAATCATAACAGCGATGGTTGACCTGACTGAAGACATCCTGAGGTCCCACTGTTATCTGGCTGGAAGGTGCTAGCCTACTCTAGATGCAGCGGAACCGTAGTTTTCCAGTCTCCTTCCCTTTCCCTAGTCCACAGGGCCTCGTTCACACCTTTACCTTTCAGGCATCTTACTGTTATAATTACTTACAAGTCCAGCTCCTCCTGGACTTGTCCAGAGTACAGCCGATTCACCGCCCAGCATGACGCACAATGCTTGGCCCAAGTGATCACCATCGCTGCTTGTTGGACAGTAATTGTGAGTGTAGATAGCGCTACACTTTGTAGAGTGGACACCTGCGAAGTCTTACCATGTTACAAGCCTCCTTATGACAAAAAGGCACCCAATAGCAGAGTCCACCTGCAACAGCGTAGCCTTTTTTCAACCAGATGGGGTGGCTACCGGGGGCCATCTCGTTCACGCAGCCCCTTGCCCTGTTTTCCCAGGTACCTCTCAGTGCTGTGGAGGTTCGGAAAGAATTAGGTTTGAAGAGGAAGTTCAGGGAACTTGTAATTGTCAATCACTAATACTAATAAGAGCTAACATAGCTGCCATGGGTCAAGCCACATTCTGATGTCTTAAATGCATTAACGCATTCAGTCTCACATCAGCCATATAAAGGCCATACCCTTATCCAGTATACCCATTTTTAAAAAATATTATTTATTTATTTATTTGACAGAGAGAGATCACAAGTAGGCAGAGAGGCAGGCGGAGAGAGAGAGAGAGGGAAGCAGGCTCCCTGCTGAGCAGAAAGCCCCATGTGGGACTCGATCCCAGGACCCTGAGATCATGACCTGAGCCGAAGGCAGCACTTAACCCACTGAGCCACCCAGGCGCCCCAGTATACCCATTTTGATGGAGAAGGAAACTCAGGCCAAAGAAGGCTAAGAAAGTTGCAGGAGGACACAGGTAGAGACAGCCAGGCCCTCTGGTTTTCGGAGTCTACTTCTTTAAACCCCTGCTGCAGTGTTTTCCAGATTCCACCTGGGGACTCTGTAGTGAGCAGCAAAATAGTCAGGGTCATAACTGGCCCTGGTAAAGGTGGGAAATATTAGAATGCATTCCACCACGTAAAGAGAAATTTTTTGCTCAGACACTTGTTCCAGAAATGTAGAGATGTCACCGAGTTTCACCGGTTTGCCTGTGCAGTTTGGGTATTTCACAGAAGCACCCAGCTATGGGGTCAGAGAGGATAAATGCAGCCACCATCACATATGCCAAATTCTGTGCCCCAGGGTCTAGGTCTGCAAGAGATGGCATCTGTTTCTAATTTGCCTACCCGGAGGGAGCATCTTTGTCTAATTTTCACAAAGTCACCCTAAAAATGAGCAGTGCCTTTGTGCCCACATGTGTATGTGACAGATCACGATGTCAGACATCTTCCCTCTTATGGGCTGTAGTCTAAAGAATTTTAAAAAAATCTTCTCCAAACCCTATCATCAGTAAGAAGTTGTATGTTTTAAAATAATAAAGAAAAAAAGCCTGTAAGCCTTGTATCATTTATTCTAATGATAGAGCTGGCTAAAACTGAGTGAAGACGAAAAGGGAAACTTCCTGACATCTGTGGGATTTAGAAGTATTTCACTTCAATGTTAAGATCTGATCACAGATACCGGACATAAAGCCATTACATTGTAGAAGTACTCTTGCCATTTGGAACTTAAGGTTTAGCCTGATTACTTTGTAGGAAAGTTCTACTTAAAAATAAAATGTGCCTGAATTTTCTGAAATAATAATAATAATAATAAATAACAGTCATGAAGAGGAGGAGTGACAGGAGGAGAAGAACAAGAAAGATGATGAACAGCAGAAGCTAATAGGTATTGAGCATTTAATATGTTCAAGGCATGATTCAAAGCTTTGCATTTAATCCTCCCAACAACATTATGAATGGGGCCTGTCATTATCCTCACTTTGCCCAGGAAGCTGCTGGGGCACAGAGGAGTTACCCAAGGTCACAAAGCTAGGAAGGGCTGGATCTCGGAGTTTAACCCAGCCACTCCTGCCTCAGGGTCTAGATGCCCACTGCTCTTCCATTCCACCTCCCCAAACTAATTAGAGAGTTATTCTGGTCCCGTGGCAACTGCTGAAATTGGTAAGTACCTTTCCAACTTTCTGGACTAGATTTTCATGAGCTCTTAGTATGCAGCAAAATCTTCGAAATAATCCCATCATGACTGCATATCGCAGAGTGGTTATTCCCTCTCTATTAAGAACACCGTGAAGCACACAGGATGCGGTTGTTAAATAATTAATAATTTCAGACTGCTCATCAAGCACAAAGTCAGGCATTGCCCTGGGGGGTGTGACATCATCAGGTTTGCTCCCTCCACTAAGTACAAGATTGTACTTTCAATAGAGCGAGTCTTTAAGAGGCCAGGGAAAGAGTGCTGAGACCTCATGATCTCATTTCGACACATATGCCAGCAAGTGATAAAACCTGAGAAGTGAAATAGAGAACTATCAGTTGATAAAGAAATAAAATTGTCTCTAAATGCTATGTCTTTCAAAGTTTTCCAGGATACATCGCTGTGTCTGTAAAGACAGCCTTCCCTTCTTTAAAGACAGGGTCAGCCAAGGGCAGCCAGTCATTTATCTCGGAGGTGGCAGAAGTCTATAACTTAAGAACACCCCACTTGAAAATGACAGTCATCTGGAGGCCCCTTTTATGATATCTTCTTCTTTCAAGCTGATAATAGAACAGAACTTGGTAAGGGCCACTCTGTGTCATGAATCAAATCATACTTCACAAAAGTCATTTCCTATTGATGTTGATGTGCCTGTTCCTCATTTATATTGATCAGTGGACATTTGTTTGCCAAGATAAAATGAAAAGAGATTTCCTGGATGCCCTGTGACATTTTCGAAGGGGAAAATTCATTCTTTTCAGCGATCGGCGTGTGACTGGTTTTCAGAAAGAGGGAGTCACAAATCTTCTACTTTAGAGACGTCTAGCATGAAATGAAGAACATGATGCTTCTGGGTCGCCTCCCGTTTCCCAAGGGCCATCTTTACGAAGTTGGAGTGTGTCTCATTTTTATTTTTTTAAATGAGATTGGGACCATCTATTCATTCAGTTGAGTAAGGTTCTAGGATTTGGGTGCCTGTGATCACACCCTGGTGCTTAACCACACACAGCAGGAGTAGCTGAGTTCCAGAAAAACTGAAATTGTGCAGATCTGTGGGTAAAACAATGGTTCGTAATACATTCTGAGCTAAAACTCCTAACGTGCATTATGTGCACGCATATGTGCTGTGCCCCCAAAGCTGAGTAGGAAAGCTGAATGCCGATTCAAGCAACATATTTATTTACTTTCAGTTCATAAAAGCAAGAGATCGGATCTGTGGCATTCAGAATCTTGGTATCTGTGTAACTGTTACATCACAACAAAATTATTTGCATAAGCAGTTTATCAAAATCAAATATCTTCTTTAATTAAAAAGAGGCTACTTAAAGAAAGAAGCTAAAAGTCATGGATTAATGCATTCAGAAATAGAGACTCAAACCAAATGCCCATTAAGAACAGTTACTGTATTTCATCTTGACAATAAAATGTATAAGGGCATTGAGAAATTGACCTTTTGTGGTAATACTGGATGACAACACTTTTCTCCGAAGGATCTTGGTGATAATTTGGGTCACACACAAATCTTTTATGACCACCTGAAGAGGCTAGCAATCAAACAATCACCAAATTGAGAAGAACAAGATGATCTTTTGAAGGTCATCACTAATCTCCTTGTTACAAAAATCTGTGACTTTTCCTCAATTTTTATGATTTCTACATTTTCTTAGCTTCTGAAACTAAAGATGGCCCTTTTACCTCAGTCCCTTAATTTTTTTTTAATGTTCCATGCTAATGTGCTTTCCATGCTTTCTTCTTGATAGTGCAACTCTTCCTTTTGTCACCTGCCAGTTGAAATTGGGATTTTCTGACACTTAGTCCATAGCTCCAATTTTCTTTCTGTAAAATCCCATGTAGTGATTTGGGTTTTTTCCCTTGAGTAAATTCCCATCGTGCCATTTGTGCCCCACACTTACAGTTCACCATATCCTGCTTTATGCAATCTTGGGAAAGCCAAAATATCAAGTTTGAGTAGGTCTATAGAGTCAAGCAATAACAATATTTTGGAATATTTAGCAATATGGTTATCTGGTTATTTAGGGCATTAAAAAAATACTGGACAAAACTCTGAAGGCAAAGGCAAGACTATAAGCACAGTCTTAGCAATGAAAGAGAGATTGGGCAGGCACCGGTTCTATTCCTATGGGAAAAGAAAGCAAAACTACACCACCAGCCCTGACTGCTTCCCTGAAAGCTGATTATGAATTTCCAAATGTTTTCCTTGACACCCTATTAGGATATCAAATCCGACATATCACAAACAGAATTTACACTATTCATTACTGGATTTGCTACCATCCTTGATTTCTCTTTGTGTTAATGGCACCACAATTGTAAAAAGGGAACTGCATGCCTGCTCCTGCTTTGAATAGGCTCCTCATATCTGAGATGAGATAAAATTATTTTGCTACTGATGGATTTATCTGTCCAGCTCTCCTTTACCACCAAGACTGTTTTTCCAATTCTGCATTTATCTTTAAGCCATGATCCCTGTTTTTCATGTACTTGTGGGATAACCAACACATGACCTTGCTGAACAATATTGAGCAATATGTTGGACAACTGAACAACCCTCCAATGGTCTTTTTCAGGCTTTCTCATTCCACTTGGATGTCATGTTTTAGCTTTCCCAGCGTTATCTGAACCTCAGCTGTGACTAGGCCTAATGGCATAGTACTGGAACATTCTTCCATTTTGCAAATGCCATGAATAATAATATTCCTCAACTCCATCTAGGGATCCAACACACTTTAATTTTATCTAGTTAACACTTATTCATATTCTTATATTCCTTCATTAGTGTTTATTGCCTACCTGCTTTTTGCCAGGAAACATGTTAGGCACTGAGGATACAAATCCGGAGAAAACCATATCCTCACACTTAAGAGATTTCAGTCTCATGGGGTAGAGAGACAAAGGGATAAGTCAAAATGTCAGGAGTGATACTCGAGACCAGAGAAGTAGAGTAGCATCCTCTGAATGAGCAGGGTATCAGTAAGGTTAGGAAAACTTCCTAGATGAGGTGACATTGGCGCATGGGGAAGTCCACTGAGGCATCAAATGCATGGTCACAAAATCCTGAAGGACCAGAGCAGAAAGTATATGTTGACAATTCATAGGAGACGAGCCCATAGAAACAGACTTATAGGCAACTGTGAAAGAACTCTGCTTGGGTCCTGTGCTACAAAATTGGAATATAATCCTGAAAACCATGGGAGCCACTGAGTGATTGTCAGCAGGGGAGTGGCATGAATGCATAAGTATCCTAGAAAGATCACTTTGGTAGAAATACAGAGAATGGGTTCTAAACGGGAAAAACTAGATGTAGAGAAAGCCATTAGAATACAATAGCAAACTAGGAAAAATATGTCAAGAACCTGAACTAAGGTCTTGATGGTACAAATAGAGAAGGAATGACAGGTTTGAAAGACACATACCTGGCAGAGTTACAGGTGCTGGTGAGTAATTAATTACATTTGCAGGTTGGGTGAGTGGGAGGAAAAGAGAAGTCTGTGATGAATTCCAGGTTTCTGATTTCCATGATTGGACGTGTGGTGATGTTTTCCACTGAGAAAAGACATAGATGAGGAGAAACAGGTTTTTAGGGAAAGACAATGAGTTAAGTTTGATAACTGAGGAAATTGAGATGTTTATGGAACATTTAAATGAAAGTGTCTGGTAGCTCATAGGTTTCTGGAGCTTAGCAGGGAGATCTAGGCATATATATAAATATATATATAATATATAATATATATATTAATATAATTAAATATATAATATAATATATATTATATTTATATATATTATATATATATTATATATATATAATATATATTATAAACTTGGAAGTCATCACACATATAAGGTACCTCAAGCTATGAGAGTAGATAAAGTCAACCAGGGAATGTATATAGAACATGATAAGGGTCTAGAATTGGATAAGATTCTACAGATTCTAAGGGCAATTTGAAGAAAACAGAAGACATTACAGGTAGGATAGGAGAAAGGAAGGGGAGAGAGAAAAGAATGAGAGGAAGGAAGGAAAAAAAATGAAAGGGAGATATTTTCCTTCACATAGAATATCAGCTAATAAATATAGGAGGAATGAAATAAAAGTAATGGATAAAATTGGATGAGGAACAGTATATTACACAATCTCAAAGCACCTCTCAATAATTTACTCATTAACTACAAAGGGAGAACAGTAAATATATAACAAACAAATCTGGTGGACACTATCTTTTTTTTTTTTTAAAGATTTACTTATTTATTTATGTGACAGACAGAAATCACAAGTAGGCAGAGGCAGGCAGAGAGAGAAGAAGGGAAGCAGGCTCCCTGCTGAGCAGAGAGCCCGATGCGGGGCTCGATCCTAGGACCCTGAGATCATGACCTGAACCGAAGGCAGAGGCTTAACCCACTGAGCCACCCAGGCGCCCCGTGGTGGACACTATCTTAATCGGGTAGCCCAGGTCTGCAACACCAGTACTGGGACAAATCAACGTTATCTGTCTTGTGATATGATGTACTGAGACAGAGAGCACAGCACGTCCCCAGTGTTCTTGTGGAAAATGCATAACCTGAGTCTAGTCATAAAGAAACTTCAGAAAAACCCCAATGAGGGAATTCCATAAAATATTTAGCCCGTACTCTTTAAATGTTAAGATCAATAAAAACAAACGAACCAAAGCCTGAGAGACCATTCCATAATGCAGGAGACTACAGAGACATGACAACTATGAAAATGCTTAATCTTCCATTGGATCCTGGGGAAAAAAAAAAAACGAAAGGAAAGAAAAAGCTCTTGAGGTGAAAACTGATGAAATTTAAATACAGACAGTGAGTTAGACAGTAATTTTGTACCAGTGTGAAATTTCTTGATTTATTAATTGTTCTTGGTTCTATAGGAAAATAGCCATGTTCTTAGGAAAGACACACTGAAGTATTTAGGGACAAAGAAGCATGTATTTTCTGAAGTATTCTTAAATGGTTTGGAAAAATTAGTTAG
Source organism: Taxidea taxus jeffersonii (assembly GCA_003697995.1). Classification (NCBI taxonomy): domain Eukaryota; kingdom Metazoa; phylum Chordata; class Mammalia; order Carnivora; family Mustelidae; genus Taxidea; species Taxidea taxus. The sequence continues at coordinate 64,337 of RCUC01126260.1, forward strand.
ATAGATAATGATAAAGCAAATTATCCATAATGTAAATAATTGGTGAATCTCTCTAAAGGATATACAGAATTCCTTATACTAATCTTGCCACCTTGCTACTTTTCTTAAAGTTTGAAATCATATCAAAATGAGAATAACATGAAATGTACAATATAACATGGATAAGACAGTACACTGATAGTATGTCAAATGTCTTTATTTAGCTTACTGATGATACCCCTTCAGTTGTCCTTGCCATTTTTCCTAGGCTCTGCTGATTCTCTTAACGTCTTCCTTCTACTCTCTCTCATTCTCTGTCAATCTTTTGTAAAGTAAGGCCATATGGGGCAGTGGTACAGTGAGGGATCTAGAGCCAGACCATCTGGTGTGACTGCGTGACCCTGGACAAGATACTCAATATTGGTTCACTTGTTGTTGTTTTGTTGTTTTATCTATAAGATAAGAAAAATAGGAACACCGGTATGATAGGGTTCTTATGAGGTTCTTAAGACATTGTCTAACCTACAGGAAGTACTCAACAATTTGGGTCTTTGGTGTGTGTTTTTCTCCTTCCAAATCTTTTTATTTTCTTTTTAAACAACTAACTTCAAGGAAGTACAACTCATGGGGAATTGTATTATTTCCAATTTAATGTATATGATGTGATTTTTTAAAAGATTTATTTATTTATTATTATTTTGAGCGGAGGATAGGGCATGGGGAGAGAGGTAGAGGGCAAGGGAGAAGCAGATTCCCAGACTGCTGAATGGGGAGCCTGATTCAGGGCTTGATCCCAGGACCCTGAGATCATAACCTGAGCTGAAACCATGAGTCAGCTACATAACTAAGCCACCCAGGCGGCCCTTCCTGGTTCTTCTATGTCATGTGGCCATTTTTTTTTTTTTTCCAGCATGATACCACAGTTATCTAAGAAGTTAAATGTATTGACTGAGGCATATAGAGTTCTAATGCATTGGGGTCAAATTATTACTCCTATCATGACAACAGAGTATAGACTGCTTCAACTTGTTAATATAGTTTCAATTCTGAAAATTTCATTAATTTAAACTGGTCAAGAGAGTATCAGTGAAAGATGATCTTTCAATAAATTCCAAAGGAGAACAATTTCTACTTTGGATTTTTTTCTACTAATCAACAAAGAAATACAAGCGTTCATGGACATAAATATGACTAAAAATATACATTGTTGAATAGAAAATACAGTTAGGGAACAAAAGCAGACAAATATGTGTTCATATGTGTTCAAATATGTGAACAAAAGCTATGTTCACAGAAATAGGACTTGCAGACTCAACCATTCTAAGACTTTGCATTTATGATGGGGGGATTTCTTGAATAAGGCGGTTCTGATTCCAAAGTGGTCCCATCAAACGGGTCAGTCCAAACTTCATTCTTTACTTAAATTATGTAGCAATGTGAACAAAAGTCTCTTAAGTGCTTTTCCTTAACTCACTATCATACTTGAGATACCTTATCATATTGGGGGAAGGAATAAATTTGGACTTTATTCTAATGGGATCCCTTTGCAAGATTTTAGACATCTTCTGATCAGTGTGTTTAAGGAGATTACTTTAGTTGTTAAGTTAAAAAAAAACGAAAAGGAGAGTGGGCAGGACCAAGTTAAGAGGCTCTTCCATAGCCTCAGGTTAAAAATGGAAATTGACTTCTTCATCATTGGGATCCCCCCAATTTCCTCTCACCATCCCAGTAAATTATAGGCAGTACTTTGGAAGTGGAGTACACAGGACTTCAATGTATTTGGATTCGAGCTAAAGAAAATGCCCAGGTCTGGTGCTTGAGAAATTGATTAGACAACTGCCTTTAGTGATCTGGAGGACATAGAAAACAGGTTTGAATATTAGGCAAAAGCTTTTTCTTTCTGGTCAAAATCATGGAATTTATGTAGCCCCATGTAAAAAATGGAAATTGACTTCTTATTCTATGGCACTAATGTAGCATACGTTTTTAATGTAGCAAAAGCAATAATAACATGCTACCCAAGACATCTCTATGGGATGTTTCTGGCTGTCATTGTATGACCTGTGCTTTGAGTGGGCTGGAGTCTCAGTGATCCATCCATCCATACCCTGCTCTGTAATGTCCTGCCAAGACCAACACAACAGAGTTCAGGGAGGAATCGAAGCCACAAATCACTCCCATTAACACAGGACAGTTATCAAGAAGTTATCCTTATCTGCAGCAGAAATACCAGATTACAATGAATTTGTGACACCATGGAATCGAGTGCCCAGAGCCATACTAGCTGCTGAGACAGCTGGCTTCCCGAGGCTATCACTCCATTCCACCTTGAGTTCAGCTTCAATGCCAAAGGACAGACCATCTCAGGCTGCTTCAACCTCGTAGACTAGCAATATCAATAAGCTCTGCTGTTTTATTAGGTTTATCAAACAGCAGTCTATCTGGTCTGCTGGCCAGGATATGCCTATCTGTAATCATAACTCTATCCCACTTCATCTCACAACAGTGGTCTATGAGTAGCATCTCACATTCATGCTTAACATATGACTGGCATTCCATTAATGCCATAGAGAGTCAGTCCATTCAACGTGCAGTGGAGGGAGGGCAGCAACTTGTATATATAAGACAAAATAGATTAAGCTTTGATCCTCTTTTAGCGGTAATAAAATTAAGTTCTAAAGGCTTTGACTCTTTTCTGGAGAAACATGTCCTTGTCGTTGTGTAGGAAAGGAACTTAGCCTGCGCGCATGTGTATTGTTTTACAATTTACAAACAATCTCCATATTTTTCATTTTACTTGATTTTATCAACAGCTTCAGTGTGCCTTAGGGTTGGCTACTTTTACGGATAGGAGAACTGCCCATAGTGTTAATCAACTCATTTGCTAAAATGAGGGCAGTTAGGGTAGAATCTCAGTAGCAATAGTATACTTCAGGCCATAAGTCACAGCGACCAAAGTAGCACACTAGTCACCCACTTGATCTAGCTTCTAATGTAACACAATTCTTTCCTGGATATGAGGAATGACTACTGGTAGATAACCACACTTCCAGCTTCATTAGATGCCAACATGAAGGCAGTTTTTTGCCTGGAGGAGAAAGAAGAGGGAAAGGAAAGACCCAATGATACTGTACCGCTACCTTTTCTGCAAGTATCTGTTTTCCATGATTGTATGTGAAAGGTCAGAGATAATAACTAGTGAGCGGCTTTAGCTGCCATTGATGGCTTTTGTCTTCGGTGCAACTTCTAAGCGTGTAGCACCTCCCTTTTCACACCTGGAAGTCATAAAATATTTTGTCTAGCCTGACCAACTACAGCATTTCCTGAAGAAGCCTCCCATATCGCTCCCAAGTAGGGCCTAATCCCTTCTGTTCTGTTAACGCTACCCCTCCTACATACCTGTGTTAGCACACACACATCACACTGTTTTGCAAGAAATTATGAGTAGGAATTTTGTCCTCCATTAGACTCTGAAATTCTTGATGACTTCTTTATTTATGTTTATTTTTTAAAAAAGATTTACTTATTTAGTTTAGAGAGAAAGAGAGCAAGACAGAGTGTGGGAGCAGGGGGAGGGGCAGAGGCAGAGGGGGAGGGAACCCGGATACTTAGCCTGGTGACTTGGCACAAAGTATCTTTCAGAGGTAGCCTAAACATGTTTTGTCTAATGTGATAGGATATTAAGATGGGATCCGAACTCAACTTTGCCCCCAGAATCAATATGACAGAAGAAAGGTACTACAGTAATTGAGAAAGATCCCTACCACTGCCCTTCCACTATTCCCATGCAGAATTTATAAAAAGGCATCTATAATAGGGTCATCTACAATTCTTTACCCTTAACAGATCAAGAAATCAACTGGAGAAAAGATTTTGAAGAGGATTTCTTCAGGAAGTCCCTACTATTTTGACTCCCACGTATTTAGATATGTAGGGAAGTGCTATGCTTCACCTGAAAACCAGAGTAGTATGGATTTCAGCAGACGTAAAAGGTGGCTAGCAAAGTGTCAAGAAGTAAGGAATCATGTGTCTCAGATTTTCCAGGACAGTGTTAATATCAAATAGCCTGTCCTGTTGTCCCCCATAAGTATACTCATGTTGTCAAAACGCATGTTCTAGTTTTTGTGGTAAAATATAGTCACTCCATCTAAAGACAACTCAGAAATTTTGAAAATGGTCATAAGATTTTCAGAATTTATACCTGAGGAGCTTGAGAGAAATGATCAGGAGAAAAGTGGTTTGGCAGTGCGGAGAAAGCTAGGTGTGTAAGCATCTCTGATGCTTCTTTTAATTATGGAGATTTATAACAATTGGAAGTTTACTTCTCAGGGGCACACCCCCCCAGCTTGGACATTCAGCCCAAACTTCCATTGAGCCCAGTAGAACTGTAAATATCTTGTACTACCTCAGTGGCTCAGTTGGTTAAGCATCTGGTTCTTGTTTCCGTCTCAGGTCATGATCTCATGGTTTGGAGATCAAGCCCTGCTTTGGGCTCTGTGCTCTGTGTGGCGTCTGCTTCAGATTCTCTCCCTCTCCCTTCCACTCAGATAAGTAAATAAAATCTTTCAAAGATTGTTTAAATATCTTTACTTTAGTTAGAATCAATCAAACCTAAAAGAAAAGAGACAGAGTATGGGAGTGAATTGTGGAAGATCATAGGCGCAACTTCTAGCATGTGGCAGTCTAGCATGGGACCGGAAATGGGGAAGCCATGGGGACCTTGAGGGATTTTCGTCTCCTTCTCATTTCAGCTTCATGGGCAAATCTGTGTCTTTCTTTTCTGCTCTAGAGCATCTTCCTCTATTAGTCAGACAATAGTACTGCTGCTAGCTAACAGCTATTGGACATTGCTGTGTGCTGCATTTACATAGGAGCTAACTTAATGACCACTACAATTTTATGACATCCTCCTATTTTGCTGACGAAGAGATTAAGGCTCAGAGAGGTTAGGTGATTTTTTCCAAACCCTCAATTTATAGAGCAAAGTATTGAAAATAGGTCTGGTTCTAGGACTAACACTATGAACCACTATGACACATTTCTTCTACCTGAGGGTTTGTGTCTTCTCTCTATAAATATCAGATTTACACATTAGAGGTCAAGATACTGGAAAGGTATAACTCTAATTCCTTAGACCCTGCCTGAGCCCTCGAGGGACAATATCTTCTTGGTCTACATTGAAGAGATGGGCATTTCTGATGGGGATGGTCATGTTTTATAAACTTTCCAGCTGAAGATGCACCCTCTATAACCAGAGGATCTTGGTCCAAGAAGTAGTTCGCTTCCTGAAAATAGAGATTCACATCTCAATGTATATCAGGCCATATATATGGTGCTCCAAATTTCTTTTGCAAATGGTGCTCCAAATTTCTGATTACAAGTCAATTTGATTCTATACAACATATGTTTATTAAGCACCTATTATGGCTCCCACTTAGCAAATAAAAATATACAGTAGCCAGCTAAATTCAAATTTTCAAATAAACAATGGTCTTTTAAGTATAAGTATGTCCCAAATATTGCAGGAGAATCCTATATTTAAATGGTAACCTTGGTATTATTTTGTACACATAGGATTGTAGTGTCATGAAAAATAAGGAAACTGGTAGTCATTCTTATTTAGTCATTTATAACTAAACCCAGATGGTGTAATTTCATGTGGACAGCCTTGACAAGTACTAGTCTCTCTCCCAATCTCAGTTTGGACTCAGTCCTGATATCAGTGATCGCTTTCTTTCCTAGGCAGAAGAGATTATTACCCAGGTTATTACCTGTGGGGTTATTTTGGTAGTTATAAAAAGGGATTAGCCCATTGAAGGGCCCTCCAGCCAAATATCATTAAAATCACAGATCTCTGGATTCAACATAGACACCTAAGATTTTGAATCTGTTCCCATGTCTTATTTAGGAAATTAATTATTTAGAAATATTAAATGAGTTGGGAATGGCTAATTTAAAATGATTAAGTGGTAACTAATTAAAATCAACTTTATGTTCAGAAGAGACTTCTGTCCAGGTGTGTGTTATGACAACTTGGCTCTCCAAATACCAAGTCATTAAAGTGCTTCGACATTGCTCCTCTTACTTCCCCATGTCCACTCCCTACCTCCCCTTCACCAGACACACACACACACACACACACACAGACACACACACTCACGTATGTACACAGTCAGGCACACTCACACGTGTACAGAATCAGGCATGCTCACGCATGTGCACAGTTAGGCACACTCATGCATGTACACACGGGCATACTCACACATGTACACAGCCAGGCATACTCATATGCACACGGGCACACTCACACATGTACACAGCCAGGCACAATCATGCACGTACACAGGCACACTCACGCATGTGTACACATGTACGTGCAGGCACAGTCCCGTTTGTACTCACACATACACACACATGGTCGAGGGCTGAGCTGGGGCTGCCCCATGTTTGCTTAGAGGAAGGTGCTTGTGACTCAGCAGTGCACACCTACAGTAGTGCATTTCCCTGCAAAACCTCCCCCTCCTCGCACGTCTGACTCCAGCCCCCATTCAGGATACCTGAGGCACCGGCTGTGCTTTATGAAGTCTAAAAATTTTCGACTGGTTGTATCTTTCCATGCAAACTCATTAGGCACTATTTACACCCGCTGCAGCTGCGAAGAGAGAGGTTCTGAACTCTGGCATTCTACAGTAGGCTTTGTTTCTCATTTACATTTGCATATTAAAGTGTTTGCCTGAAATAGGCTATTGAAATTAATTCAGGATTAATTGGTGTCTTTATCTCATTAGGACAATCTAATTTAAGGATGATGAAATTGTTTAGCCTCCCGTTTGCATAATTAGATTGCTTTGATTGCTGTCATTATTGGCTCTTTAGCATCATCTGTAGGCCTCAGACAGACAAGAGCTCCAACCCCATAAAGACCAATCATGTGTTACAGCAGAGGGCTGTTAACCCCTTTTAACCCACACCCACTTGGATTAGCAGTCACAATAGACAGGCCTTGGTCCCTGAGAGCCCTAAGCGCCTTTCTTTCCAAATTCTTGATGTTCTGATTGATAAATTTCCCCATAATTATATGATTGGTTGTGGCAACTGTGACAGCATCTCTCCTGGGATCCAACGCATTCTCAAGGCTCACTCCTCTCCTTTGAGGGTCACCCTTGATGTTGTGGTGACCTCCCTTCCCTGTAAATTTATATCTCCCTATCTCCTTTGCTCCGTGAAGATTCTTCCATGACCCCCACAGGTGATGTTCTATCTGAGGGCATGTTGGGCTTCTATCAGGCCGGACACTCTTTTCTTCCCTGAATGCTCAGCAACAGCTATTGGCATTACTTCAGGGAAGTGACCGAATAACATACGTGACAGAGGAAGCCATCTGACCCTCATTCAATAACTCATCTGTTCAATACTCAGCGAAGGTTTTATGGAGTGTTTTTGATGTGCCTGGTACCATGTAAGTTGCTGGGGGATCATGGAGAAATGTCGCAGGTTCTGCATTCTTTTATGAAGGGAGAGGAACCTAGAGCAAGTCACAGGAGTGCTAAGTCCTGAAGCCAGCTTGGTCATTAAGTGTTTTGGAAAGTCACAGAACCTCCATGAACTTGAGTTTCTGTAACTTGTTTCATCAACAGTGGCTGACACAATATTCATGGTTCTCATCCTTGGTGACACATGACAATCACCTGTGTGCTTTCGGAAAGAATCAATGCCTAGGAACCAATTCTCAATAAACTCAATCAAAATCACTAGGAATGGGCACAAACCCTTAAATTCTTTAAAACTAATTTAATCTGATGCACTGTAAGCCAGTCTTCTAAATGATTTTTAAGGTTGCTTGTTGTAATAAAAAACAAAGAACCAAAAAGATATTATTTTTTACTTTATGCTATACTTCTGGTAAGAATAATTCCTGAGGTACAAAATTTGACCCCAATTTCTTCAGGTTTTAAGGAGAACTAAAATTACAGAATAAAGAGTATTTCTAGATTTCAAACTGAAAACAAAAATGGAACTTCAAAAATCAATACTTTATCTGAAGGATACATGCTGAGGTAATTAAAGTCACATAAAGGAAGAATAACACAAACAATATAAAATAAAACAATAACAAATACAGCATATGTAAACATTTGGTCGTATCTTTTTCTCTGAAAAATTGAAGTGGCTTATAGAATGTTTAATGCTTATAAGATACGTGATTCTCATGTTAGCTGTATTTCTTGTGTTTCTTTGGTTTTGCTGGCCATAGAAGGAAAGCCATTTGCTCCATATTATCCGCTAACAAATGATCGTGATCAAGAGCAAACAGGAAAGAAAAAAACAAAACAAAACAACTTCAGACATAAAATCATAAACTCGATTACATTGTGGAACTTTTGCATGGGACAATTGAAAGAATCTTCTATGAGGACCTTTACCAACAATATTATGATAGAATGATGTATTCTTACTATTATACAAGTTTTATAAAAAAGAAAGCCAGAATTCTAAGAAGGGATGATCTATCATGAAGGAATATAACATCTGATGTTTAAAATGCTTTTATTTCCATTGACTTTTGCTTTAAATTTAGCCTGGCTTCACAACTATAGGGCTGAGATTGTGATTACGTATTTACATTATGTCCAGATAATAAACTCTTGATTTCCTGAAGAAGTGCAATGATGTGCCAGAACAGGAGGCTGGAGCCTTGGGTTTGAAAACAGATTGTGTCCTTTCGAGTAATTTGCTTACCTTCCATGGCCTCTGTTACTTCAACTTAAATGAAGAGAATGTTCAAAAGCCCAAAGGGACCCAAAGCTTTACTTTACCTAGGACTACACTTTGGAACATTGATTACAATTGACAGTATCCTAGGTATTAAACAAACTCTAACAAGTTTGAAAGAATTGGAATCACATATAAAAATCAGATCATAGTTCTAGGGATGGGAGTATGGGCTATAGAAATCATGACATTTTCTCTCATCACTACATATAGGGAACAATATTACAACATAACACAACAGAACAACAGCTACCCTCACAAGTAAAAGGAAAAAACAAAAGTGTGTCCAAAGAATGGCAATAAGCCCCACATGGTAGAATTAAGGAACAGAAAATATCCGTGAAGTAGTGATCATGACTACTCTATTATTCATCCTGAAAAATATAATTGCTCCAGAAAACAATTGACTTCAATCTGGACAAGCAAGCCCCTCAGCTGAGAATGAAGAACTAAATGGAATACCAGCTTCTATGGATTGGGAAGCAAGACAGAGCAGGCAAGAGGCTGCTTTCAGAGTCAATTCACGTTTGGCAACATCTGGTTATGTCTCATCACATTGCAAATTTATGACCCTGGAAACAACATGTTGATGTTGATGATCCTTTGCGAAGAGAAGCCTGAACTATAAACTTATGACCAGAGCAGTGGCAAGAGGCTGTGGCAGCTTTCTCTGATCTGACAACTCCCTGGCTTGGGTCAAAGAGATAAAGACTTGGACTGGTGACCCTTCTTCAACAATGTCATGGATGAATAGTGAACGAAGAGGAGGAGCTGACAAAAGAACAGAAGGTTATGAAGAAAGAAGGTCTGACATCCCCCAGGAAAGCCTAGTGAGGTTTAGTGGTGGCCAAGCCTCACAGAAGTCAAGAATTGAAGACACATCACACACCGAGCCTGGAATATTAAGCTCACACAATGGCAGATCCGTCACATTATCAAGCAGATCTCTTCTCTGAAAATACTGGGGTTTGCTTTTTGGTAAGGCTGAACCCAGAGGGTCAAAAGCAGTTGCAAGCATGCATGTTATAACTACTATGGACTTCTCTTCAAAGCCATCTTACAAGATGAGATATTTTTCCAGCTCTCAAGCACTATGTTTGCAATAGCAGAGGGAAAAGAAATCCTGTCCATGAAGGATTCTCCTTTGAGAAATTCCTTCTCTCCAATGAAACAGAAAACTCTAAAAATTTCTCATTTAAAATACATTCCAATATATATCTCAATTTTTGCTTGACAATCTAGGTAATGGAAGAGTGATTTTATTTCTGTGTAATATTATATTAAAATGTTTTATTTTTAAGACTGCTGATAAAAGCTGGTGGAGCAAAATGTTTATTCCATACCATCCTCTGAGACTTGCTGCACAAAAGCAAAGGGATTTTTTTTTTTTAAGAAAAATCCCATTTTCCAAGAAGGCAAAAATATCTGTAAAATCGAGTAAAGATTGCAAAATTAAAGCACATTGCAAACACACATGTTACTACATATCTCAGTCAGAGCACATAGTTTTCTACAATAAGTTAAAGTCTAGAAAGATCTGAGTAATGATGGTTTACATGGAGTGTTGAGAAACGGGTGTATGTATGTATGGGAAAGGAAGGTGGGTATGAAAGGCAGAGAAGATACTCTTAGAGCAACTCATTTCTACCTGGAGAAGTACAGGGTAGAAGGATACTGACAGAATGATTTGCCCATGTTTGCAGACTCCCTTCCCCCGACTCTCCCTGCAAAAACTGTAACGGATAGAATGTTTAGAGAGAACTGCACAGTAAACAGCCTTGAAGCTGCTAGCAACCGTCAACTGAGCAGAGATGAATAAAAGGTAACAAAACAAACAAAATTTTCACAGTGTGTCATTTAGTCTTCCTATCAAGGTAATCTACTCATATCAAGAAGCAAACTTGCCGTTCAGAATCGTTCGCCCAGATTGAAGGACTCAGTAGGTCTGACCAAAGAGTCTTTTAAGGCAACATCCTTGAATTGAAGAAATGCTGACTCCCTTAGCTCATTTTCTCAACTCATCTTTATTAGTGGGCTTAGACAGAATCCCCCCTCCCTTTTTTTTGGTTTAAAGGTTCTATTTATTTGAGAAAAAGGAAGAGAACATGAGCAGGGGGAGGGGCAAAGAGAGGGGAGGAGCAGACTCTCTGCTGAGCAGGGAGCCTGACTTGGAACTTGGTCCCACAACCCCAGGATCATGACCTGAGCTGAAGGCAGATGTTTAACCAACTGAGCCATCCAGGTGCCCCAGACAGAATTGTTTCTTTTTAAAGAGGATTAATATGCAGGGGGGAAAAAGTATTTAGTATGTTTCCTACGCAAAACAAGTATTTTAAACAAGGAAAAAACAGAATAAATGAATTGAAGATATGTTTTATAAGATGAATTATATGGGAAAATATATGAACTTCTTATATACACATGAATTATAGAAAATATTGTCTCATTCAAAAAAGAAATGTCAGCACTCAAAGAAAAAATAGATTAAACCGGAGGCGTTGTTAAAAGGTGACGTGACTGTGCTCAAGAGTCTAACCCCTGCATTGTTCAAACAATGCAGGGGTTAGAGCCCCAGTCCCCTGCACAGTCAAACATTTATCTCTTGGTTCCCCAAAACTTAACTACTAACAGACTTATCAATAGTATAAACAGTTAATTAACACATATTTTATATGTTATGTGTATTAAATACTGTATTTTAATTAAATAAACTAGAAACAAGAAAATGTAATCATTAAGAAAATCATGAGGAAGAGAAAATATATTTACAGTACTGTCCTTTATTTATATAAAAAAAATCCACGCATATATGGACGAGTGTAGCCCAAACCCATGTTGTTCAGAAGCCAACCATTCAGAATTAGACTATCCTAAATTAGAATAGAAGTTTCTTAAAATAGAGTCAGTGTTCTGAAATATGGCTTGGTAAATAATATAAAACAAGATGAAGAAGAGCAAAAAGCCATGAGATGATATTATTAGGAAAAAGAAAGTGGAGATTCAATATTTGCCTAATCGGTATTCCTGAAGAAAGGAATAAAACAAACAGAAAAGTAAAATACTCGAAGATGTAATAAAATAATACTTTTCCTGGAAGAAAGCATAGATCAAAAGGATATCAGTTAAATTTAAAAATGAGCCATGAGAGACTGTGGAGTCTGAGAAACAAACTGAGGGTTCTGGAAGGGAGAGGGGTGGGGGGATGATTGAGCCTGGTGGTGGGTATTAAGGAGGGCACGTATTGCACAGAGTACTGGGTGTGGTGCATAAATAATGTATCTTGGAACACTGAAAAAATAAGATAAAAAATATAAAACCATAAAGATAACTAGAAACAAACAAACAAACAAACAAATGTTGAATATTTCAAGAGCTACACAGTTTGAGGGGGAAGATACTGAACACTATTCAAAGACTAAAAAAGAATTCTGTCAACATTGAGCAGAGCTAGGCCACCAAAAAATACCCTTCCCCCACAAGAAACCTTGATAATGTATCAAATTAAAATCTAACACCATGTTTAATGGTAATACCATAGAAGCAATCCCATTCAAGGCAGTAACAAAAAAAGAATGTTCATTATCTCTATGCTTATTTAACTCTCCACAGAAAGTAAGTAATGGGACCAGTTTTTAAACTCAGATATTCTGAACCACAGAATTTATAGGAAGTCTATCTGAAATTCAAATTGGAATTATTTTATGCCTGAACTCTAATTGCCTACAGTTCACCACAATTCTTCAATAAAACCTGTATAATTAGCAGCATTGATTTAGTGTTGTTATAAAGAAAGAAGCAAAAAGGGTTACAGTCTCAGAATTTCAAGCATGAGAAGCATAAAAATGAGCAGTCTTCATGGGATGCAGGGAAGAGTGAGATGCATAGTAGACCCATCTCAGGAACTAATGTGGAAAAAAAATCTTCTCCTCAAATATACCAGAAAAAATTATGTAAGAACATGGGAAGAGCTCTTACACACCATTATATGGTATATAGATGCTAAAGCAATTTCACTTAAACTTTAAAGGAATGGGACAATGGAGAATATGTGGTTACAAAAAAAATGTGAAAAGATAATGAAATAGCAGACTCCATTCACACAAAAGGAAAAAAATACAACTAAATAGTCCAAATAATGCGAAAGACTTAAAAGAAGAAAAGTTAGAGCTAGTCAGAAGCATAAAGGAAAATGTACAAATTGGGAAGTAATTTATTTTTCTTCGGTAGGAGTACCTCCTGTTGAGCAATGTTGATTTTCCCACAGTTTAACTATAAACTGAGTATGATCCTGATCAAAATCTAAACAGGATTTTTTTTAACTTGTCAAGTGATTCTAGTGCTCCCTGAAAAAAAAATGCTAGAATAGCTTTTAAAAATATGAAAATAAAGATTATAAAGGAAGGACTCTTCCTACCAGACATTATAAATCATGTTCTGGTACAATAGCTAAAACAGCACACATCTAGTGCAGACAAAGATCATTGGGACAAATATAAATATAAGTTCATATGTGAATATAGTGTGAGATAAACATCACCTTTCAAGTATATGTGGGGAAATGGAGTCATCAATTTTTTTTAAAGTATGATGACTGGCTAGCCATTTGAAAGAACCACATGAATCATAGATTTATATGTAAAATGAAATAATAAAAGTAGCACTAAAATAGTTAAATTGTTATATTTGACTCTAAAACATTTAAAGAGAAAATTCTGGGACGCCTGGGTGGCTCAGTTGGTTAAGCAGCTGCCTTCGGCTCAGGTCATGATCCCAGCGTCCTGGGATCGAGTCCCACATCGGGCTCCTTGCTCGGCAGGGAGCCTGCTTCTCCCTCTGCCTCTGCCTGCCTCTCTGTCTGCCTGTGCTCACTCTCTCTCTCTCTAACAAATAAAAATAAAAAAAATCTTAAAAAAAAAAAAAATAAAGAGAAAATTCTTAGTGGCAAAAGAAATTACATAAACAAAATCAAAATACAAATGACACATTTGGAAAGAATATTTTTAATACATGATACAAAAAAGGCCGATTTCCTTCATATAAAAAGAATAGTTAAAAAATGATAAGTGGAATGACAGAGTGAGATCCTCAATGAAGCTGTTCTAGTAAAACAATGAAAATATGAACTAAAAACTAAACACAACCCTTTCAGGACGCTGGCTTTTAACCAAAGCCATAGGATAAACTTAAAAATCATATATCTAAGAGACACTATTAAATGTCTCTAATATTTCAGAGCCTATGATGTTTTAACTGGGGGCTATTTATATCCTTCCTCTCTCTCCAGCCTAGTGGTATGGCAGTGAAAGGCTGTGCACATTGCAGACAACAGAGATATCTGATGCTTCTTATAACTATATTTAAGGCATTATCCCCAGAGCATAGTGGAAAGGTGGGGATATGTCTACTCTCGGGGCCTAATTTAAATAATTTCAGCCTGCTGGTGACCTCTCAGGTGACTAGAATTGTGAATTTCAATTGAGACAAACAAGATCCTGGCCAGATCTACAACTCAACAATATAGTAAAAGCAACAACAAGGTGATTAAAACAATACTCTATTAGTTTTCTAGAGCTTCCACGACTATCATAAACTGAGTGGCTTAAAGGAGTAGAGATTTGTTTTCTCACAGCTCAGTATTCCAGAAGTCCAAAATCAAGATGTTGGCAGAGCCAGCTCCCTTTGAGAGCTCTAGAGACAAATCCTTGCCTTCTACATCCTGATGGCTGCTGGGATTCCCTGGCATATAGCAGCATAACTCCAGTTTCTACCTTTATCTTCACATGATCTTCTTACTAATCTACTAATCCAGTAGGATCTCTTCTTGATTCCTACCTTAATTACCTGCAAAGATCCTATTTCCAAATAAGGTCACATTCTGAGGCTGCAGGTAGATACGAAATTTTGGGTTTAGTCAAACCACTACCAGTACACTAGAATATATCTATTTAGCACAAGAGAAGACAGAAACTGTGGAACAAAACGACTTAAAAAAAAACATATTGAAAGACATGACAAAATGGTAGATGTAAATCCTACTTTATGAGGAGTAATATTACATGTAAATAAATCAAAAATCAAAAGGCAGAGATTGGCAAAACAAATTTTTAAAATGTTATAATTCAACTATATATATCTACAAGAGATATACTTCAAAATCAAAAAAGGGGGAAGAATGTAAGAAGATGTACCATGGAAGTTATAACAAAAAGAGAGCTGGTGTGGTTGTACTAATATCAGACAAAATGGATTTTAAGACAAAAATTGTTGCTAGAAATGTCCACAATAGCCAAACTGTGGAAAGAACCTCGATGTCCATCAACAGATGAATGGATAAAGAAGATGTGGTACATATATACAATGGAATACTATGCAGCCATCAAAAGAAATGAAATCTTGCCATTTGCGATGACGTGGATGGAACCAGAGGGTGTTATGCTTAGCAAAATAAGTCAATAGGAGAAAGACAATTATCACAACCTCTCTCTGATATGAAGAATTTGAGAGGCAAAGTGGGGGGCTAGGGGAGTAGGGAAGGAAAAAATGAAACAAGATGGGATCAGGAGGGAGACAAACCATAAGAGACTTTTAATCTCACAAAACAAACTGAAGGTTGCTGGAGCGAGGGGGTACGGAGAGGGTGGTTGGGTTATAGACGTTGAGGAGGGTATGTGCTATGGTGAGTGCTGTGAAGTGTGTAAACCTGGTGATTCACAGAGCTGTACCCCTGGGGCTAATAATACATTATATGTTAATAAAAAATTAAATTAAAAAAAAATAAATAAATTGTTGCTAGAGACAATGAAGAATGTTTTATATTGATATGAAGTTTCATTCACTGGGAAGATAGGATGATTATAAATATATACACACCTAACAGCAGAACCCAAAACACATGATGCAAACACTGACATAATTAAAGGGGAGAACTAGGCAAGTTAAGAGCTGTAGTTGTATACGTCAATGTCAATGTTAAATAACAGAATTAGACAGAAGATGAATAAGGAAGCAGATGACTAGTGTTTGGTAAAAAAAAATACTAAAACAATACACTAGATATAATAGAAAGAAAACACTAAATGTAATAGTATTTAGTGGAAAGCGTTAAAAACCAAATAGGCCTAACACACATCTACAGAACAATCCAGCTAATAGCAGAATATGCATTCTAATCAAGAACCATAGGGGGTATTCTCTAGAATAGATGATGTACCAGGCCATTAAACAAGCCTCAATAAGTTCATAAGGTTTAAAATCATACAAAGTATGTTCCTTTAGGCACCAAAAATTTAATTATAAATCAACAGCAGAAGAAAATTTGAGAATTCATAAATATAATAAAATTACCTGACACACTTTTAAATGGTTCAAAAAAGAAATAATAAAGGAAATTGAAAATACATGAAGAGGAAAAAAAAACAACAATAAATCACAATGTATAGGCAGAGCAAAAGCAGTGTACTAAGGAAAAATATTCCTGGAAATGCTTGTATTAAAAACAAGAAAGATGGATGAGAGCCTGGCTGGTTCAGTTGGAAGAGCATGTGACTCTTGATCTCAGGGTCATGAATTCCAACCACAGTTGGGACAGTTCTCAGTTCATTGTATGTGACCAGGATTACCCAGGTAACAAAATCAGACAAAGATATTACTGCAAAACCATAGATCATTACCCCTCATGGATACACACTGCCACAAACCTTAACAAATTACTGGCAAACTGAATATGGTAACACATAAATGTGAGATATAGCCCAGAAATGCAAGACTGATTTAACATCCAAATATCAATGTAGTATCATGTTAATAGAATACAGGTCAAATTCTACACAGTCATCTCAATAGTTGCAGACAAAGGTTTTTACAAAATTCAATGTGCTTTTATGATAAGAAAAATAAAAACAAACAAACAAACAAAAAAGGAACAGAAAGTAACGTGATAAGGAGCATCTATAAAAACCCCACAACTAATATAATTCATGGAGAATAACTGAATGCTTTCTCAAAATCAAAGACTAGCAAGGATGTTTGTTTTGAAACTTCTAGTCAACTTTGCACTTGAATTCTAAGGTATGGGCTAAGTGAATGAATGAATGGATGAATGAATGAATGACATCTGTATTGAAAAGGAAGAAGTAAGCTATCATTCACAGATGTTGTCATCTTATATAGAGGAAAGCAAGAGGATTGAAGATTCCAAAAAAGAAAAAAGAAGCCTCTATTAGAATTAATAAATAAGTTCATCAATGTGGTAAGATACAAGAGCAATATATAAAAATCCATCATATTTCTCAAAATAAGCAATAAACAATCCAAAAATAAAGCCAAGAAAAGAATTCCCTTTACAATAACATCCCAAACAATAAAACACTTAGTAATAAGTTTAACAAAAGAATTGCAAACTTTGTACAATGAAAACTTCAAAACAGTTTGAAATAAATTAAGAAGGATCTAAATCAATGGGAAGACTACCATGTTTATGAAATATTGCTAAGAAGGCAACACTCACGAAATTGTCTTACATTGTTATATGCAAACAATGAATCATGGAACACTACATCAAAAATTAATGATGTACTGTATGGTGACTAATATAACATAATTAAAGAAAAGAAGTCCTTTTAAAAATCCTAGATTTTTTTTGTAGACATTGACCAACTGATGCTAAAATTCTTATGGAAATGCAAAGAACCTAGTATAGTCCAAACAATCAAGAACCAGATATAAAGAGAAATAATAAAGTTACATGCTTCTCAATTTCAAGTATACTACAAAGCTACAGTAATTAATACAGTATGGTACTGTCATAAGTAAAAACAAACATCAGTGGCCTGAAATGAACATAGAAATAAGCCCTCACATTTAATAGCAATCAATTTTCAACAAGTCTGTCAAGAAAATTTGATAGGGAAAATACAGTTTTCATAATAAATGGTTTGAGACAGCTGGAAATCTGTATGTAAAGGAATGAATTTTGTTTCTTACCTCCCACCATATGTAATAATTAGCTCAAATGGACCATAGAACTTAATATAAGAAAACTATAAAATTCCTTCAAGAAAACATGGGAATATAATTCCATGCCATCTGGCTAGGCCATAGTTATTCAGGCATGACACCAAAAGTGTTAATGACAAAAAGAAAAAGTGGTAAAAATTGAACTTCTAGAAAATTAAAAGACCCTTAGTGGTGTTAAAGGATACCAACAAGAAGGTGAAGATGGGGTACCTACATGAGTGGGGCAGTCACTTGAATGACCTTAATACCTTAGCATGATTCAATGTTCCATTCTTTTTTTTGTTGTTGAATAACATTCCATTGTATGGATATACACTGGAAACCATCCATTGTATGGATGGTTTCTGCTCAGGTTGTGTTATCAAGGTCATAGGATCAAGCCCCACATTGGCTGCATGCTCAGTGAGGAGTCTGTCTGGGATTCTTTCTCCCTCTGCCCCTAACCCTCACCCTAAAGTAAATAAATCAACCTCAAGACCAAAAAAAAAAAAAAAAAAGAAAGAAAAAAGAATGTGAAAAGACAACCCACAGGATGACAGAATGGAAGGATGTATTTAGCAAATCTGATGAAGAACTTTTGTCCAGAATGAACGCTTAAACAACACTAAAAAGACAAATAATTCAATTGAAAATGATTTGAATATTTACTTAATGAAGATAGACAAATGACCAATAAACATGTGAAAGATGCTTATCTTCATTAGTTTTAAGAGAAATATAAAGCCTACAATGAGTAACCACTCTATATCCACTACAATACTTCAAACAAAAAAGATAGAAAACAGGGCACCTGGGTGGCTCCGTTGGTTAAGCAACTGCCTTCAGCTCAGGTCATGACCCTGGAGTCCCAGGATCGAGTCCAACATCCAGCTTCTGGCTTGGCAGGGAGTCTGCTTCTCCCTCTGACCTCTCCCCTCTCATGCTCTCTTTCTCTCTCAAATAAATAAACAAAATCTTAAAAAAAAACAGATAGACAATAACAAGTTTTGATACAAATGTGGAAAAATTGGACCTTCAGATATTGCTGGTGGCAATGCAATGTGTTACAGTCACTTTGGAAAACAGTTTAGTAGTTTGTCACAATGTTAAACATACAGTAACTATGTGACCTCTCAATTCTTACTAGGTATGCTTAAGAAAAGTAAAACCATATGTCCACACAAAACTTGAATACAAATGTTGGTAGCAACATTATTTCTAACAGCCCCAAAGTTAAAACAATCTAAAAGTCCATCAATGGATATCTATGATGGAGGTCTACCATATAAAATCGTGGGTGGTAAATCATCACCCAGGATGAATAAATGACCAAAAATAGTATATCCATACAATGGAATGTTAATCAACAACAAAAAAGGAATGGAGCATTGAATCATGCTAAGGTATTAATCTTGAACATATCAAGCAAGTGAAAAAAAAGTCTTAAGACTTCATATGGTATGATTTCATTTATGTGAAATGTCCAGAACATGCAATTCACAGATACAAAAAGCAAATTGTGACTGGGACAGGGGTGGAGGAAGAAGGAATGGGGAATGACTGCCAATGAGTATGCGGTTCTTTTTGGGGGAACTAAAAATATTCTAATATTAACCAACTTAGCCACCCAGGTGTCCCTAAAAATATTCTAATATTAAATTATGATGATACTGACACAGCTCTGTGAATTTGCTAAAAATCATTGAACTGCATGTCTTAAATAGTGTTTTATGGCATGCAAAAAATTTTCAAAAAACATTTTGTAAAAACTTAAGGAAATGGATAAAGGAATTTAAATTTTCATAACTTAACAGAGATCATGAATTATCTTCATGAGTTTAGAAAGTAAATTAAAATTAAATGACATTTTTCATTAATTTTTGCAAGAATTTAAAAGTTTGTTAATGTTTTGTTACATGGTAGTAAGAATGTAAATTGGAGCAAATATTTTGGAAGGGATTTGAATAGTTAGATAAGATGGAGATAATAGGCTTACATATAGAAATATGTCACTATTTGAAAATGTATATGTAGTGGCACCTGGGTGGCTCAGTCAGTTAAGCATCTGCCTTCAGTTTAGGTCATGATCCTGGGGTCCTGGGATTAAGTCCCACCTTGGGATCCCTGCCCAGTGGGGACTCTGCCGCTTCTTCTCCCTCTGCCTCTCTCTGCTTGTGCTCTCTCTCTCTCTCTCTCTCTCAAATAAATAAATAAATAAATAAAATCTTAAAATTTTTTTAAAAATAAAATGTATATGTATATTAACTCAGCAATTCTGTTTCTAGAAATTTATCCTAAATATCTATAAATAGATAAATATGTAAGATATTTAATTCTCTATTGTTTGGTATAGTGAAAAAATAGACAAAATAAATACTGATAATAGTATATAGTTTAAATACATATTTGTTCATAGAATTAAACAGACCATGCAGTCATTATATATCAAAGATCTAGGACGCCTGGGTGGCTCAGTGGGTTAAGCCTCTGCCTTCAGCTCAGGTCATGATCTCAGGGTCATGGGATCGAGTCCCATATCGGGCTCTCTGCTTGGCAGGGAGCCTGCTTCCTCCTCTCTCTCTCTGCCTGCCTCTCCGCCTACTTGTGATCTCTCTCTGTCAAATAAATAAATAAAATCTTAAAAAAAAAAACTATAATAATGATACAAAATATGATGTAAAAATGGTGAGAAAGTCAAGTTGCAACAGAATAATCTATTTATCATTTAACATATAAAGTGGATTTTATGTATTAGAGTGTATGTATTAGAGCCTTTATATACAGAGAAAACACCTGAAAAGATACATGTGTACCAGTTAAAAGTTGGTCCTTTGGGGATGGGATGGAAACCTTATTTACTATATGCACATATAAGCTTATAATTTTATAGAAAATATTTTATTAAAGTGTTTGAAATTTGTATTGGATTGGTTTGAGCTAGTCAAAACATTAATGATTTCCATAGCTACTAATGTCCACAAAGTGAAAATTTGTTTCTCTTATTATTTCCAGTGTTTGAACATATAGTTTGCATTTGATAGGCATTCCAACACTGGGATGGTAACTCCACAATCACTGATGACTCAGGCTCCTCTGTCCTTTAGCTCCACCAGTCTTGCAGATTCCAAACTTAAGGTCATTCACTGTGTGATCCAAGATGAAGCCTGGAGCTCCATGCATCACACAGCTTCTTCTTAACTCCTGAGTCCTATATTAAAATGGGCTCATTTAGAGTGGAGTGTTAATAATCACTATTACAAGAAAATTACAACCATCCAATATCTATTGCAATTACAATGTCAGGGGTTAAAAATGATGTTCACATTGGCCTTTTTTCACCAACTCTTTGGCAACTCTTTTGGCTTATAATCTAAAGTGATGCAAAAACAAACACACACAAAAAAGGTGAGGAGAGAATAATTTTACAAAGGGGTCTAACTATATCAAATGCATTTTGTACATTTTTTTGTTATTCAACAATATACCTTGTCTACTGGTCCCCTCAAAGTTCCTATTCATGAAACATGTTGTTTCTATAATTCCCCATACTTTCATATCTAAAATCTGGGAATTCCATAGCAGAACACTGAATTTTGACAGTTGGTACATCATCTCTGATATCTGCATCTGGCACCATTATGAAGTGACAGGTCTTTCATAATTTCTTTTGAATTCACTCTGGTAATGTTAATCATAAGTGATGAACTTTGTGTATTTTATGGACATAATGGGCAATTCTATATGACTGAGACTCTAATTTTACTCTATACTAATGGGCACTAATTGTAACAATCAGTGATTATGTCAGTTAAAGGCAGTGCTGATGGCAATTGATGACAGCAGTGAAAGCCGTGACACCATTTTGGAACAGAACTTGGAGCAGCCATTTGCAAAAATGGGAGATCAAATTGGGTATCAGTCAATTAGTTTCTACACTCTTTATCTTATAATTTTCTTATATTTTTGAATAACATGTAGTGTGTTGTTCTTAAATCCTGATGGTTTTCTTAACTCCCTTTTTTTATCTATTAAAATATTACTTCTATTTTAGAGGGCACATCATTTTTATGATATCAAAGAAAATGATTAAAGGGATTTTTAAAAGAAAAATATCTTTTAAAAGGAGAACTTTGAATGGAATTCTTTTTCAAATTTGGGGCAAGTTATGGCTAAGGAAAGTGACAGAGGACCATATAACCACCCATGGGACATCTGGATTGTGTGACAGGGCTAGTCTTCCCGCCTACTTCCCTATCAATATTCTATGGGGATTCACAAATCTTTTACTGTTCCTGAATAAAAGCAATCCATTTCAGGGATAACCAAAGTTGTGTCCTATCAAAAGGTAGGATCCAAATCCAAAGTTATAAGATATTTTCAGAGAGGAACATTACTTATCAGTTAGAGTATCTATGGACAAAAAAATGAAGTGGGAAAGCAACACAAGTCAATAGTAAAAAAGAACAAACTTTTATTGGGTATTTACTATTGATAGACACTACGCTAGGTACTTTGGGTACAAAATCTGTTAACGTCAACAACAAACTGATGTGGAAATTGAGACTAAGAGAGTTTAAATATTAAGCAAGTGTTCAAGATCACATGGACCACTACTTAGGGCATACTTCCTAGACCTTTTTTAAGATGCAATGAAGTTTGATGTATTCAAGAACCCTCCTCTGACTACTTCCAGATTGAATTTGGTTCTCTTTCTGTTTGTTTCTATAGGGTCTGTTTGTCCTTCTTTTTTCATGTTTATCACAGTGCACTAAAACATCCTCTTTACTTGTTGATCTGGTTAAATTCTAACCCCTTGAAATAATGATGTTATCTTATTAATTTTAGTAGCATATCATTGGGCTTGTAGTAGGATCTCCTTAAACATTAATAAGGCTAAATGAAGAAATAAATGAATGAATAAGTAAATGAGTAGAACAAAGATTAATAAGATAAGGTCACTATCTTAAGAAACCAAACCCACTGGAGGTGGTCAGGAAAGTCCAAGAACCACCAAACCATGCAACCTTTTAGCACTTACCACTGCCTTCTGTAGTGTGGTTTTCTAGATAGAGGCATTTAATTTCAGTGGTTCTTCTTGGATTACCTGATTTTACAGTACAGTAGAGTCACCATGGTATATACTATACCACAGATATCTTCAAAAGGTTAATGAGATGCTGTAATTATAAAAGTCTTGAAAATCTTCGTAAGAAGTACAATCTAAAGGTAAATGATTATTGCTCAGCTTATTATTTTCTGCATTACTGTCAGCCTGAAGTTGATAACAAATCCCCCAAGAGTGAGGCTCTTTTATGCATTTTTAGATTTTCAGGATGAAGATAGTATCAGAAATCATCAAGTTTGGAATAGCTTGCAGAAAATTTTGTGATTAGCAATTCAATTTCATTCTATTTTGTGAATTCAGTGATATAAAATAGTAATATAATTTGCTAAAATATATATACAAAAATATGTTTGAACATAAAAATACATGCTGTACTTTCTATGTATATGTGTGTGTGTGTGTATTAACAATGGTGTCTTTAGATTGAGTGATTATTGGCTGTTTTGATATTCTATCTTGTCTTTCCTAGCCTTTCCATATTTTTTAAATTTTTATTTATTTTTTTAAATTTCTTTTCAGTGTTCCAGAATTCATTGTTTATGTACCACACCCAGTGCTCCATGCAATATGTGCCCTCCATAATACCCACCACCAGGCTCACCCAACCTCCCACCTCCCTCCCCTCCAAAACTCTCAGTTAGTTCCTCAGAGTCCCTCATGCTTTGTTTCCCCCTCTAATTTCCCCCAACTCCCTTCTCCTCTCCATCTTCCCATGTCCTCCGTGTTATTCCTTATGCTCCACAAATAAGTGAAACCTTATGATAATTGACTCTCTCTGCTTGACTTACTTCACTCAGTATAATTTCTTTCAGTCCCATCCAGTATCCTAGTTGATACAAAAGTTGGGTGTTCATCCTTTCTGATGGAGGCATAGTACTCCATAGTATATATGGACCACATCTTCTTTATCCATTTGTCTGTTGAAGGGCATCTTGGTTCTTTCCACAGTTTGGTGACTGTGACCATTGCTTGTATGAACATTATAAATTATTTAAAGTAATTATAATAGTATTTAACATTTTTGAGCACTTATGAATGACATTGTGCTGAAATCATGAATGACACTGTTCTGAAATCATTATACGAAATATCTCATTTAATACTCACCACAACCCCATAATTTGGGTACTATCCCTACTTTATAAGTTAGGAAACTGTAGTCTGAAGAAATGTATTAACATTCCTGAGGTTAATACATTTATGGATAGGATTTGACCTGAGAGTCCATTTGAACCCAGAGCCCATTCTTTTAACCACTACATGCCTTGTTCAATATAAAAGAAAAAGAGAGAAATTGAAAGAGACAGACAGACATGGTCAGCCACTCTGTAGCTGCTTTATACTCATGAGGCAATTGTGGTATAGCAAAAAGTTTGCTAAACTGAAGATATGAGTTTGGATCCATCTGGATCCATCTTTTCCCCTAAAGTAGCTAATGACCATGGCGTCTTGAGAAAGGCAGTGACGTGGGGGATCCCCCACGCCATTTCATAGTCCAAGACTCTATCCGGGAGAAGTGATCTAAGAACCATGAAGCTCAAAGTCATCAAAGGAAAACCTGGTAAAAACAACTTGATAAATATTCAGACACTGTATATACTGCTTGCAATCATCCAGACAGGAGACTAGCTCAGACATAGCTTCTGCTAAAATTGAGGGGTCATACATAAGGAAGATTGTTATAGGTCACACTTATCGGCCACCCACACAGCATGAGACTGGTTTTTGTGATTCTCCATACATATAGGAAGAGATGTTGTGTTTTCATAATGCTTTAAGAGTTGTGAAGAGAGGGGAATTGTACATATCTGCACAAGCAGAAGGACTTTGTGTTAATAATTTATTAAACATCAAGCTGAAAGCACATTTATATTTATCTCTTAAAATTCAAATAGGAATTCAGCTGCTGAAATGGTCTAAAGTATAGGTATGATTTTCATTCCAATATTTTTAGCTTTCTAGTCACAGCATTTTGTTTACATCTGTATTTATTTTTACATGTTTATCATGGGTTTCCTTCAAAGCATTTTTGTTACTATAAATAGAACTATTGAAATCTATATACTTAAGTCTAAAGTTAGATTCTTTTCTATATGTAAATATTTGCTGTATCTTTTAAAAATATTTTTTATTATGTTGAGTTGGCCAGCATACAGCACGTCATTAGTTTCTGACGCAGTGTTCAATGATTCGTCAGTTGTGATTCTAGCTCTTTTCTTCAAGCATGTGAAGAAGAAATCCAAGTAGTTCTGGATTAGCTTCTGGATTAGCTTCTGGATTGGGGCCAGAAAGGGAAAAAGTGAAAGAAATAATAATTAACTTTGAGGAACATTCAGTCTACTTGGACAAATAAATGGGGAGACACATGTGAGCACTTTCCTCAGTTAATAGATGTCCATGTTCCTATTCAAGACCTTGAAGGATATATACCTACAAGGGTTGGAAGGCATTTCTGGAGCAAATGTAGGAGTACAACAATGTGTATTTAGAAAAAAACAAACCTAAAAATCTAAAAATCTCCACAGAGGAAGCAAAGGTGAACTAACACAGAAAGAAAGAGAAAATAATTCCAGAAGTGAAAACGTGAGAATTGAAAGATCTGATATGATAAGTAGCAAGAATTATTTGGGGGTCAGTGAGCAAATAGTTTTGGTCATAAAGAGAAAAGCAAGCAAATGGTTGAATAATCATCCTCTTCTAGTTTCTATAGTGAGTAAATTGGGTGTGTGGGTAGCACATCTCTGCTATTCCAGAGACTCAAATCTGCACAGGAAAGTGTACAATAGTGCAGATTCTGTTGGGCACTCTCCAGGGTAGTCAGTCTGAACGGTGATCCACAACCTTTTATTCAGAGCTGTGAAGTGAATTATTTAAATGACAGTTAAGGGTATGGGATTTGCTGCTAAGTAGGAGAACAATGAGTGAGTTTTTTTCATTTTAGAATCTTGTCAAATAAAAAAATAGTGAACAGTTTTAGTCAATAGCAGGAAGCAAACTGAAAAGAGAATTTAAAAATTATGAAAGGGGAAGACTTAAATCTCATAATGGAAGCGATATCCCTCTGATTCCCAACCTTTTTTTTCTTCTTCAGAAATCGAGAATTAATTGGAAGAAACAGATCACTAGTCTGGGGAAGAGAACAAACATGAGGAACATAGCTTCTATTTCAAATATTTTAAAAGTCCAACAAAATAGAAATGAGTTTAGCTTTGGTTAGAGGATAATAACTAAGACCAATGGGCAGAATGCACAGGGAGGCAGATTTTGGCTTAATGGTAGGAAGACTTTCAATTAGGAATTTCCAATACCACAGTAGGCTGCTGAATGAATTGGGGAAAGTCCTTCAAGGAGATGTGTCAAAGCAGTTCTCTTTCACCATATGCACAAGTGCTGTTAAAAGGATTGGTAAATTACTTGGAAGCTTGTTCAGAGATCTGCTTCCTACAGATCTTTGGATTTTAAGACTCCCAACCCAGTAAAAGCAATAGTTTGAGATTTCCTCGACAACAGTGTGGAATCGTAAGAGGAGCTACACTCTCCACAACTCTTGAACCCTGTGGAGAGCCAGTGTTACGAGGGGAAGGAGGGAGTGGGATGACTCAAGGGATCCCATGAAGGATAACAGTGAATAATGATAGCAACACATGAGGGATTTGAATAAATAGACAAATTTTAATCATTAGCATACAGAAACCTTCTGTCTATTCAAATTATACCCATTTTTCAAGGTCTAGTTCAAAGGCTAGATGAAGTTGTCCTCTCAGGAATACTTCCCTAAGCCTTAGTAGCTCCTGGGGCATGTACTATCCCAGGCAATGTAATTTCAGTTGTCTGATCTTTCACTGAAAACCTGAAGATTATTTAATAAAGATTTGAAATCATAAAGTACTTAAAAAGCATTGTTTTAAAAGCTCCACAGCTAATTTGAGCACCAAATAGCATTTTCTTATTTTTACTTTTTCTCTCCCTCGATAATCTCAGTTCTTAGATGCTTGATGATGATAGTGATTCCACTTAATCTTCTTCCTCTAAATACTTGTCCTTGTTGCTTGGGTATAATTAAGTTTCCAGGTTGCTTAGGAAACTAAACCTAGGCAGCAGCTGCTGGGGCTTAACAATGAGGTCCCACTCCAATTCAGCATCCTTTGTCAGAGGTTAAATGGACAACCTTTATTATTGCAGAAGAGATGTATTTTTAAATAGTGTATTTAATTTAAATTTTTAAAAATGTATTTTGCAATGTAATGTCCAGTAAATCCTTTTCCCCCCCCTGAGAGTTGTTGAAGGAAGAGAAGACTGCCTTAATGTTATAACCACCTACTCTGGAATGTAACAAGCCATTGTATCAGATGCAGACAGCACTGGGGACCTGGCTGGGAGCAAGTGAGATGGGAGCTATGTCTTCAGGAGTGCCAGCATCTCTGGACAGGCGAATGAAAACCACCTGCCAGAGCAATGATACGCAGGAGCCTTCTGCAGGACAGGCGAGCAGAGTCAATTGTTCCTAGAAAATGAAGAGGGGGAAAAAAAAAGAGTTCAGCCTCATAGAAATTAAAACTGTTCAAGAGATGAACAACATAAGGATAATGGCTTCAGCTGTGGCTTTAGCAGAGTTATCAAGCTTTCATGGACACTTTTTCTGCATGTTTTATCATCATAGTTTCGAGTCATTTATTAAAGAACTAGTTGTCTGTATCACTTTCTAGGCACAATGTGAAAAAGAATATAGTTTCCCCTTCAAGCATCTCGACATTATTGACTGTTATTCGTGCCATTTGTGTGTGCACACATCAGCTTCCTCATTCTACGTGTGCTTGCTGGATGCCAGGTATGTAATAAGAACTGTGCCAGGTACAGAGTGCTACCGAGACGGGTGGGACACAGCCCTCATCTCAGGGAGCTTGAAGATGGCTGAGCAGACAAGTAATAAGGCTACATTATAATAAGGCTACCATACCTTTGGGTATAGCTATGTGACATCACCAATGACTTTAAAAAAGCACCGTCAGTGGAGTGATGAGAGCAGACGTCATATTGCATTGGTTTGAAGAAAGGATGGGAGGTAAGACATGAAGTCAATGTATGAAATCATTCTCAAGAAGGTCTGATATGAAGTCTGGGAAAGGAAAAAGAAACATAGCCAAAGGAGTTTAGTGGGGTTTAGTGGGGTTTAGAAAGGAAGTGTTGTGATTATTGCTTAAATATAAGCCCTGAAAATGAGGAAATCCAACCCCATTCGTAGTAGGACACTGAGCACATTGATTTATAATAATTTCTTTATAAGCCTACTATCTACACTCTATGGTAAGGTCATCAAAGTCAGTGAACACATTTTATTTAACTTTGCACTTCAAATAGCTACCACGATGGGACCTAGAAGTATTAAGGTATCCTTTTTGAATTTATTTCTGTATCAAACTATACTTTGCAAAAACAGGGAGATTAATGAGATTAAAATTTAAAAAAGGAAAGAAAGGTTAATTAATCATTTGTGTTAAATACTGGCAAGTTAAAGAGTTTAATCTTTGTGATGTTGTTTGATAGGGAAATATATAGTCAGAAAGAAACATAGCATAAATTGACTGTATGTGTGTGTGCATGTGGGCGTGGGGGGTGAGGGCCACAGGTGGGGCAGTAAATTTAGAAATTATTAGATGAAGTGACAAGTTATCTTGGAGAGAAAATGTTAAGATTTCTTGCAGAATGGAGGAGCAGAGAAGGTGGTAGTCTCTCTCCTCAGCAAATAACCATTTAACTGGAGAAAACTATCAAGAAATAAATAAATAAAACATGCTATCTTTTAAAATATCAAGAAATTGTCCTAAGGGCACACAGCAAATGGAGAAACATTTTAAAGAAAATCTATTAAATCCCTCCATGACAGAAGCAAGAGTCCATGGTATTTGAGACTTCACCCACTTCCCTCCTACGCTTAGCTAGGTGTTATGGAAAATACTTGGAGACCTCCAATCCAGATGGGTGTGGTCAACAAAAAGGGAGCTCCTTGTGATTCCAGCTCCAAGTCTGGGGGTTTGCGGGGCAAGCCCACCAGTGTTTCCATCTCTCCCAGCCCCAGTGCTGCAGAATCTCTATTCTACATAAGCAGGAAGACTGAGTTCTCTCCTTCCACCCAGTCTCCACTAGTAGGGCAGACGCTCACCCCAGGTGCAGCAGGGTGAGAACACTGGGTTCTGACCTCACCCTCTCCAGCTCTCTCGTTTGAGAGAGGTTCCAGGTTGAGAGGGGCAAGCCAAGAACCCCAGTGCCATCAGCCCCCCTAGTGCCTGTCTACAGAGCAGGGGTGAGTGTGGTAACAGCATAAGAATAGATCTATAGATCCATGGAAAAGAACTGACAGTGCAAAAATAAATCTTTACATTTATGGTCAGTTAGTTTTTGACATAGGAACCAGGGTATTTCAATGGGGGGAAATACAGTATCTACAGTAACAAATGATGCTGGGCCAACTGGAAATGCCCATGCAAAAGAATGAATTTTTTCCTTAATTTACTTTGAACAAAAGTTCAAAATGGATCATAGACTTAAATGTAAAAGCTAAAACTATACAACCTTTTGAAAAAAATATAGGAGAAAATCTTTGTGACTGAATTAAGCATTGCCCTCTTAGGTATAATGCCAAAAGAGCAAATGAAAAAAGAAAAAAAATGTATAAATTGGACTACATCAAAATTAAAAATTATGTGGTGCAAATAATATCTTCAAGAAAGTGAAAAGATAACCCTCAGAATGGGGAAAAATATTTGGGAATCATATGTCTGATAAGGAATTCATATACAAACTACATTTAAAAAGTCATACGACTCAATAATAAAAAATCAAATCACTTAATTAAAAAATGGCAAAGGATTTACATGGACATTCAAATGCCTTCAAATCTTTTTTATCTCAAAGAAGACATACACAAATAACCAATAAGTATATGAAAACATGCTCAACATAATTAGATGTTAGGAAAATGCATATAGAATGGTTACTATTAAAAAAATAGAAAATAACCAATACTGTCAAGGATATAGAGAAATTGGTAACTTTATACATTGCTCTTGAAATGTAAAATGGTGCAGCTATTTTGGAAGACAGTTTGGCATTTCTTTAAAATGTTAAACATAGTTACCATATGATCCAGGAATTCCACTACTAAGCATATACTCATGAAAATTGGAAATATATGTCCACACAAAGATGTGTGTAACAATGTTTATAGCAGCATCATTCCTAATAGCCCAAAAAGTGGAAACAACCTAAATGCACATCAACTGATGATTGGTAAATAAAATGTAGTGTATACATAAAATGCAATGTGATTCAGCCATAAAAAGGAGCAAAGTACAGACACATGTGAACACATTTGTGAAAACGTGTTACATAAAAACATCCAGTCACAAAAGGCCATGTGTTTTCTGATTCTACTAATATTAAGAGTTCTGGATAGGCAAATTTGTAGGCTGAGGGATTACTAGTTTAACGCAGGGGTAGAGACAGACAGGAATGGGGGATGACTGATATTGGATAGGAGTTTCTTAGGGAGGTGAGACAAATGTTCTGAACAGATTACAGCGATGGTTGCGCGACTTCCTAAATACACTGAAACCACTGCATTGTACTTTTTAAATGGGTGGATTTTGTGCAATGTGAATTATACACCCAAGATGCTTTAAAAAAGAAGATACTCAGGTTGGTGGGTTATCGCAAAGGCAAGCAGAGGACTGCAATGGTATAAAACAACTTCAAAGAATGACCAGTAGTCTTAATTGGCTGGAGAAAAGGATGACTGTGTGTTGGGGGGCGGGGATGGTGCGTAGTGAGAAAGTAAATTAGAAATGCAGAATGCAGACCAGTGTCTGCCTGTGGAGCTCACTCTGATGACGTCACTCTGTCTAATGAGTAATGGGAATCAATGAAAACTTCTGAGCAGGAGAGTAATGTGATTCAAACAGTGCTCTAAGAAGATTAATTTTGGTATGGCAGGATTTTCAGTTTCGATACACATCATTCTTGCATTTTAAAATTCCATCATTATATGCCAACGTTATTTCTCATTTTTTGTCAATCCAGTCCTTCTACAGGAAACAAGCTAACTGCTTTGCCATTTCTCATATTTAAACTGTGTATATCTTTCCTTATTCAATTCACCCCAATTGGAACTTGCTCTTCCCTGCCCTCTACTATATTTTGGGGCTGAGTTTGAAACACATTTCTCTAGGAACCCTCCCCGATTACTCCTGTTGAATTTGAATCATTAAATCTCTTTTTCAGCATGTACACACTCAACGTGTGGTATGCCGACTGATGTATTAGTATACATAACAAAAGCTATTCCCTTATGCATTGTATATATATAACCAAATATTCATTATACCTACATGTAATTATGTAATTTTTAATATATGTTTTCCCAACATAAATTGAAGGCTAGTTCCACAAATTTCTGTGGAATGTGTCCTGAGTAGCCATGATATAGAATTCAGGGTCTAAAAAGTTACTCAGAAATGTTTTAGCTAACAAAATCCTCAGGGAGGGCCATATTCCTTTGGTATACTCTTCCTTTAGATCATTTGGCCAAATCTAATTTTCTCTGTGCGACATTTAATGGCTACATTCTCAATTTTCAGAATGTGCTATCTATAATATACACTTCCCAGATGGTCCTATTGTTACAATAATATTACAAAACGCTTACATCTTTCTAACTAACTTTTTCTCCTTCTGACACTCTCTGCCTAGTGCTGCATCCCAATCACAGTGGCCTGGTGACGACAGGAGTTCTTGGAAAGCTGAGTGCTATGCTATTGTGACCTCACTGCAGGTGCCGAGAACAACTGCATTGGGCACGAAGGGAGCTCTCATTCAATGTCATGCTTAGGAAGTGTATGCCACAGTGGTTGCCATTTGGCTTCATTATTAAACATCTCTAGTTAGTGAGAAGAATGGCCATCATAATCTTTCGTAGTGCATGGGACCTATAAACGATGGGTCTTCTTGGGAGACAAGAGTACCTCGCAGATTTAATTAAGACCCAGTGCACATCACTGAGGTCTTAGCTTTGCTCTGCCTAAATGAAGGCCATACACAAGAACCTCATGAATGGGCACAGAATATCATTTTGTTCGTTTTGATGAAATATTGAAGATAAAGGGATTTTTATGTTCATTTCTGTGTCTATCATAAATTAATGCCTGGGAGAGAATTTTATTTCTCTAAAAAAGAACTCACTTTAAATTGAGGAGACTTTGGCTAGTTTCAAATTCTATGCATGTATATATATATATATGTGTGTGTGTGTGTGTGTGTGTGTGTGTGTGCATATATATATATATATATATATATATATGTAAGTTGTATAAACTTGCTGATCCTTGGTTCACATTTTTTAAAAGGTAGTTATGAAAATCAAATGAACTAAGGCTGGAGAATTGACTGACGAATTAAAATATTCTGCAGATGAAAGTTAACATTATTTTACAAGTTGAAAAATGTCAATAATATATTTCAGAGTTAAAAAAAAGCCCCAAAACAAATGCTGCAAGATAGTTCTAAAAGAGGCCTTGAGCCATTTAATCTGTTTTCTTCATGAGGTAAACCAATATGCAAGCACTTAAACATGAATTCTGTAGCCATGCCATTTATAAAAAACATAGGAAGACAGGCTCTCTTTAAGTGTGATGAAGTAAGTTCAAATGGGCCACACTTTGGAATTAGAAGGAAAATTAGGTGCTGGGGAACAGATCCAGTTAAAGGAACTAGAAGGAAGTCTGTCAAAGGTAATGGTGATAGATAAGAGGTAGCACTCCTAAGGAACTGGCATGAGGAAGATTCAGCTGGTGCACCCAGGTGTTCCTACAGGCATCCAATCCATGGTGATGGGGTAACCAAGAGAAGAGAGGATCTGTAAAGTCAAATTAGTTAGGTCTCTCATAGTTGACAGGGCCTCAGATACCTGGCTGGGATACATACATAATTTTATGTATTTGCTATGAAATCCCTAGAATAGAGTCTTATTATTACCAATACTCTATAGATGTGGGAACTGAGGCACACAGAGAAGCTAACAAACATGGCCAAGGTAAAAAAAAAAAAAATCCTATTTATGCATCAGATTCTAGAGCCCTTGCTACTAACCACTGTATCATATTCTCAGTCCCATGAACAATCCCAGAGTGAGATTATAAAAAAAGATGACTTCATACTGTCTGCTGTCCATTATCATAGAAACGGACTCCCAGTAGCTAGAGACTATGACCTTAAGTTAGAGGTGTATTACTGATTTTAGTGAAGTTCGGTCTGAGCAATGGGAACAGCTTCAGGATCAGCTCTAAACTATAATAAGGATACAGAATCAGAGAGTAAGGGGAAAATGGGGTGCAGGATAAGATAAACTCTAGAAATGGGTTCAGGTGAAAAGTCAGGAGATGGGCATTTGATGATGAGACCAAGACATATGCAGCAGGGGTAGGCATAAAGAAGGATGAGGCTGGAGAGTACCAGAGCCAAAAGGTATAGTTTGTGTTTGTTAAATCACTCCTTCCTGAAGTCAGAACTGGATGGACTGGGATGGCCTCACCAGTAGGGAGAACAGCAAGAAGGACCATTGTGCTGTTCCAGGGAAAGCTGGGTTTTGTTGGTTATATATAACCTCTTTCTCTTCAGATTGCCTGCTCTACTTTCATTAACATTTTTCTCTTTTAGAGATGGTTATGATTCAAATCACTATAGGCCCCAACCTTCAGGTATGTGTGAGAAGCAGACACAACCTGAAGTTCACCCATTCAACCGTACTGTGGCGCACATTCCTGGGGGAGATGACTGGCAGTGTTGTAATTGTACAGGAATATCCTAGAGAGGTGGTGAACTCAGGAATTTTCCAATACACAACAATATACAATAAATCATGCTTTGAAAGCTCCCCTTCCTGATGGCACATTCAGCATATTTCCACATTTCCTCAAAGGGGCTCTGAAATTCTCCCCCCCACTTTCAAAGAAAAGCAAAAACGAAACTGGAAGTATACAAAATAAATCATAATGAAAGGGACTTTTTCTCTGAGCAGCAAGCACCAGACTACATGTATTGCATACAGAGCTATTTCAATAATCTGGGTAAGGTGCCTCAGGGCAAAGCCCTGGGGCTACTAGATAGAGTTGAACCCACTGAGACACTTGATTCTGGAAATACCTTAGGGGTCTTCTCTATGTAAATGTTCGCTTTAATTCAACAAATATTTCTTTTGCTTCTAATACTAAGTATTAGGAAAATAAGATGATTAAGACATGATTTTTTTTTCTGCATTTGTCATGATTGGTTAGTTATTTTTACAAAGAAACTCTAAGTTTAATTTTCTCTCATGTCAAGGTAGCAGTAGGTAGGACAGGGCTACTGTGGTCGTTTGAGAGTTCAGAGACTCGGGCCCCTTTTACTTGTTTACATTGATGTATATTTTTAAAAGTTTTATTTGTTTATTTTAGAGTGAGAGAGAGCAAGAGCGAGAGAACGCACAAGGGGTGGGGCGAGGGGAGAGGGAGAGGGACAGGGCGAGAAACAGACTCCCTGTTAAGTGTGGAACCTTGGGGCTCTATCCCACAACACTGAGATCACTACCTGAGCCAAAATCAAGACTTAGATGCTCAACCAACCGAGCCACCCAGGCACCCCTACATTGACATATATTTTCTTTACTGACATGTACTTTATATATAGGATAATGCATAAGTCTTAAATGTACAATTCATTGAGTTTTGACAAATTTATATATGTTTGAAGTCAATACCCAAATCAAGATATTATTTCCATCATTTCAGAAACTTCCCCTATGTTACTTTCCAGCTAACATTTCATTCCAAATCAGAGATCCACACTCTTCTGATATTTACCCAGTTGTGTTAGATTTCCTTGTTCTTTACCTTCAAATAAATGGAATTTCACTATCATTCTCTATCTGGCTTCTTTACTTCACTATAATGTTTTTGAAGGTAATTGATGTTGTTGCATATAAGTAACAGGCAACATACAGTTCATTACTCTTCATTGCTGAACAGCATCCCATTGTGTGAATGTACCACAATTTGTTTATCCATTTTCCTATAGATGGTACACTTGGGATTTCAGTTTGGGGCTGTTATGGATGAAGATCCTTGTGTGGACATAAACTTTCATTTATCTTGGCTAAATTCCTAGAAGTAGAATTGCTGGTTATAACACAGGTGATTCTTAACTTTGTAAGAAACTACCAAAAGATTTTAAGGTGGTTCTATCATTTAGGGTTTTACCAACAGTGTATGGGAATTTCAGTAGCTCCAAATTGTCCCAAGTATTTGCTATTGTTAGTCTTAAAATTATCCATTCTAATGAGTGTGCAGTGATATATCATTGTGGCTTTAATTTGCATTTCCACTCTGGTTATGTTAAACTCCTTTTCATGTGATTTTAGACCATTCATGTATTTTCTTTCACAAAGTGTCTTTCTGGGGTGCTTGGGTGGCTCATTGGTTAAGCGACTGTTTTCATCTCAGGTTATGATCCTGGAGTCCTAAGATCAAGTCCCACATCGGGATCCCTGCTTGGCAAGGACCCTGCTTCTCCTTTGGAAGCTTCCCCTTCTCATTCTCTCTCTCTCTCAAATAATAAAATAAAATCTTGGGAAAAAAAGTGTCTTTTTAACTGGGTAATGTGTCTTATTTATTGATTTATTAGAATATTTTGTATATTCTGGATACAAGACCTGTATCAGATATGTGTATTGTAAATATTTTCTTCTAACCTGTGGCTTTCTTTCATTTCCTTTTGGTATCTTCTAAGAACAGAAGTCTTTAAATTTGATGATGTTCTACTCATCAATTTTTAATTTAATCTTTATGACCTTCAAAGAATATTTTTATACTTCAAGATTATGAGGGTATAATCCTGTGGTTTTTTTCATAAGCTTTATCTTTTTAGCTATTATGTTTCTGTTACCTATCTCAAATAAATCTTTGTATATGATGTGAGGCAGGAGTCAAGTTTGTTTTCTTTCCTTATGGATATCCTTCCTCTCTAAAAAATATATATATATGTATATATGTACACACACATATATATACACACATACATATCCCTATATTAAATATATATAATATATCCATATAAAGATATATCTATATTTATAGATACATGGACATATAGGTATATCTCCAGTTGGTCCCACACCATGACTGAAGCTCTCAACTTTCTTCTACTACTATCAGGGCTATCTTTACAGGTGTGTATCTGGACTGTCTTTTTGTTCCATTGAGTTGTTTATCCTTATGCCAATATCACACTGTCCTAATTACCATAAGTCCTCTTATTTTGTTCTCCCTCATGATCGCCTTGGCTTTTTTGGTCCTTTTCATTTTGAGTTGGGATTTGATTGATACAGCACTGAATGTATAGGTCAACTTGAAGTGAAATGACTATTTTTAATAATATTGAAATTTCTAATATAAGAACCTAATAATGCCTTTATTTATTTTCTTCAATAGTATTCTGAAGTTTTCTCTGTAGAGGTCTTAGCATATTCTATTGTAATTATCCCTAAATATTTAATTTTGGGAATTGTTCAAAATTGTGATTTTTTTGGAATTTTAAAAATGTATTATTGAAGTATAATTGACATACAATGTCATGTCAGTTCCAGGGGTATGATGTACTGATGTGACGATTCTATACACTACTCACGGCTTGTCACACTAAGTGTAGTCACCATTTGTCACCATACAGCATTATTACAATATTATTGACTATATTTCCTTTGCTATACTTTTTACCTCTGTGACTTATTTATTTTATAACTGGAAATGTTTTCTTCTTCACCTATTTTAGCCATCCCTTCACCCATCTCTCCCCCCAACAACCACCAGTTTTTTCTCTGGTATTTAAGAGTCTGTTTATTGGTTTACTCATTCATTTTTTAAAAATTTCACTTTTGTATTGCCTCTTCCCAAGCTTTAATTTTTCCCTGTAAAAAAGTATTTTGTCATTCTCTGTGTCCTTTCGTATTTGAGGATGCTTGACAAAGGAAAGGGAGAGAGATAGGGTGGTAGCTAGGAGGTTTAAGATTATTGGTTTTGTTTTATGTTGCAGTTATTCTTGATGAATATGCTAATAGTCAGAGATGATAGAACTAGTATGTAAAAGGACGTTGAAGATATAGGACAGAGTGGACAGTAATTGATGTCTATGTAGATGTAGAAGAACTTTGTACAAGTGGGACAATTTCTTTTAAGATGTAGGTTAAGAAGACTGCTAACTAGACTTACTGGAGTGATTATCTTACAAAAATACAATTATCCAATCATTATGTTATAGACCTGAAACTAATATCATGTTGTATGTCAGTCAGTTACAGCTCAATTAAAAAAAAAAAAGAAGACTGGAGGGAAGGAATATGTAGGTGTTCTTATTTAGATAATTTGCAGGTAGCTGCTCAGAAGTCAAAGGCATTCGTTTCAGAGGGTTTGAAGTCTCTGGATGAGGTTGTACGAGAATCCGTCCCCTGAAAGTGAAGGGAGTGACAAATGAGCAAGAACCGGAGGAAAGAAGTGAAGGTGGGAACAGTCACTGAGGAAAATGGGCAAGGAGATGGGTCAAAGGGTGCAGCTAATGTTGGAGACTGTGGACTGGTTGTGGCCAAACCACAGGATTATCTGCTCATCCACTGTTAAATTAAAGGCTCAGAGACTACACGGTAGATGGAGAATTTGGGCTTCTCTGGGAAGGCACACAGGAAGAAAGCCATGGGGATTTGAAAGCATTACTAAGAGTGGTTCCAGTGATCGGACTTGTAATCCAAGTTGACAAAAGCAACTTTCTTGAGTGATTGAGAAAATTGAGACTCTATGGTATTGAAAACTTGATTCGATAGTAGAGAGCTTGTTGACCTTTTGAGAAGAGCAAGTTGCCACCCATGTTGGTTGTAATTTGAGAGCGTGAAGAGGTAGTTTCCCTCCAAGCTATATCTCCTTCACCAACCAACCAGTTCTCCGAAAATCCTCACACTGTTGCCACCCCTAATGACAAATGAAAAATCAAGTCACATGATAAACTGTCAAATATATCCATACCCGTGGAGACAGAGTATTTGAAACTAGGTCTGTCCCAGAACATCTGGGAAGCTACACTTCCTCTGACTATGAGACTCTGTTACTCCAAGGGATTTTGAGGACTGTTTCAATGCCCCGAGGCGCAGTGCTGTTCATCCACTGAACAGGCGAATCACATGTGCATCAACTCACCAGGGTGAGAGGTAAAATACGGATGGATTAGGGGGCTCTGGTTTGCCTTTCAAGGAGGGTTTACCCAAAGCTAGCAGGTCTGCCCACCCCCACTAGCTACAGCTCAACCTGGCTCTAATTAGCAAAACCCTGGGGTTTCCGTAGCAACTGTGTGGGGCTTTGAGGGATACACCAGGCTCTGCTTGGTTGCTAGGGAAACAACAGCAGGGGGCACTGGGGAAGCTGGGTTAGGCTGGTAGCTGCTCCTTGTGAGGTACACGTCCTGTGGGAGGAACATTTCCAACTACTGGGATCTCAGTCTGGCAGATTTCATCATCCCTGGAATCACCAGTTACAAGTAATTATAAGAAAAAGATTCCTGACTTTAGAATGAAGCCTGAAAGCATTTCCAGGCTCACCTTTCCTCAGTCAAATATGTGTTTATGTGTGTGTGCTGGTGTGCCTGTGTGTCTGTAAATGACTGGCACACCACAAATAGAACATAACTAAACAAAGGTGATTTACAACTGAAAAGATGAAGGTTGCCTCTTGAGATGCGGGACACCTGAGAGGCATGTGATCAGAGATAGTGTTGGGGAAAGGGTCTGCGAAGTTGGAGAGATGTCTCCCATTATTGCAGAACAATGTAGGAAAACTTCTCAGACTCAGACAAGAAAGGCAATTAGTTTCCTGTTTGGAAACAAAGAGACATCTGTGCAAAGTGTGCTAGCATATTCACAAGGGGCAGGTACTGTACATGAGCAATGCATTCCAGCTGTACATCTCTCCCCTTCTTCACCCCAGTCCAAAGCTCCAGTTAGTTTCAGTGGAATTATTCACCACCAGCTAAGGAAAGGACAGATGCATTAATAACCAATTCCAAGCTTTCTCAAGGGTGCAGGAAAAAGATGTGCTGTGGACCCTAATTACAAATTTGTATTGAATTTTAAAAGGTTTTTGGGATTCTCTGAACCTCACGAAGCAACAGGATCTTTATTACACTGAAAAGAAAACTAATGTCTACAGACATTAGTAACTTACCCAAGTCACAAAATAGGTAACTGAGAGAGAAATTGGATCCATTCTATTGGACAACGTTAATTGCACGACTTTCGGAACAATTAATCTGTTTGCCACCCGTTACACATACATCCCCATTTAAGCCTCACCATCGTCCAGGAAAGTGTGTATTATAATTTCTACTTTATAGAAAAGAGAACAGTCTCAGAGAAGTATTTTGCAAATTATTTCAGGTCATGCAATGAGTAAGAGGCAGAAACTGGATTCAGCCACAGGTGCAAGTGACTCAGAGATCCACACACTTTTCACTATGACTCAGCATCTCTGATTTTGGAGTTGGCGTTTCTTTCGTCTCACAGCACAAAAGGGCCTGGGTGGTTATATATTCACTGTGCAGAAGTCAAAGCTAAAATAATAAACATTTGAATATTGTCGTAAAAACACCACTCTCTCTGGTTTTCCACCTTATATGTGAAGGATGATAAGTAAATTTCTAGCCTCTCCTTCTTGTGGTACAAATTTCCCGCCCTGTTCCCGACACTGATCCTGAACTCGTGGCTCCTGAACTTGTCCCGCTTTGCCTCACCTGTTAATGCCATCCCTTTCCATAGGTTGAGCCCACATTTGGGATCCTAACCTCCTCACACCCTTACAGATTTTTACCACCTATGTTTCCTCATTGTAATCTCTAGGACTTTGTGCTGCTGGAGACTTTTTTTCTGTACATTTTTAAATTTAAATAAGCAGGGTCAGCTAAGATAACCTGTACTCTCTCTTGTCTTCATCCTCTCCTAAATTAGTAAGGAGACTTTATGTAATTGGCTGGTTAGGAAAAAGGAGATTTTTGTTTATATAAGCCTTTTCCAAAACCTAATGGGAAGTAGAATTGAGATGCATTGTTCTCTCCATGATGCTTCTGCTACATGAAGTCAATTAAATTTATATAAAAAATTGTCTACCATCAATCCTTATCCCTTGTCCTAGGAAACAACTGTTCCAAGGCTGTGAGTTTCTTCTTCTTGAATTCAGTAAATGATATTACGATCCATATTATAGCACCCATCCCCATTTCCTAAATTGATGGCACCAAGTGATAACTTCTATAGGCACCTGGCTGCCTTCTGTTGGACTCACTAGTATACTGTGGTCAGCTGATCACCTCAGTTTACCTCCATCTCAGAAGGATAAACAACTAATAGAGTATCAATTACATACGAAGACATTTGCATAACATCTATGAGGGAAGTGACTAAGTCAGTGATGTCTTTTATGTGCTGCACCATACATAGAGTTGGTGTCAAGATCTCTAGGCCTCTCTCCTTTGTTTACTTTTTCCATTTTGTGTCTCTGTACAGCATACATTGCTTTTTATAGCATGGCTCAGTTTGGTCAATGGTGCGTTAGCAAATGTGAACAAGCAGAGGCTTGAAAAGCCCTTGTGTTTTGGGACTTGCCCTTTCTTGCTGTGCTCAGAGTCCCGAGACCATTACCATGTGAAAAAGCCTACTCAAGCCCGCTGGAGAGTGGGAGCCTAGTATGGAGAAGAACTCAGGTGCCCTGGCCAGTGCCCTGCCAACAGGCAAATATACGAGTGGGGCCATTTTGGTCACCCAGCCTCCATCTGCCCTGCAGGCTCATGACAAATGCTTGAGCAAGGGCAGCAGCAAACAACGGAGCTCGCCTGGATGGCTGATCCAACCAGCCAATGAGCAGAATCATGACCTACCTGAATGAACGTTGTTTCAAGACTCCAAATTGTGGGGGTGCTTATTATCCAGCAACAGCTGGAACAGATATGGTGGGAAAGAGACGGTGACAGAGTTTGAGATCATGGCCTCACATTCACCAGGGTCAGTGTCGCTCTGTAAAGTGTAAATAATTTTATCCCTCCAGATTTGTTGTTATGCAAGATGAGAATGATTCAAGACAGGAGAAGTATGTGTAATGCCGACTGGTCAGTGAAGAATTGCCAGAGGCACGTCCTCGGGGGTGCAATCTTGTTCACAAGTGGCGGAGTGAGTCTACAATGGGAATAAGGTCAGTTCAATAATAATATAACAGGCAAAAGATGCCAATAAATACATAAATACATGCATATGGTGGGAGAGGGAGCTGGTGGAGATTCTTATCTGAAAATGTATGTATTTTTAGTGAAATAAAAAACAAGGTCATCAACCAAGAAGGATGGGGGAAGAGGTGTTGAAGGTTTCAGGAGACAGGAGACAACATTAGATGTCTATCTGAGAAAGGCTAAGAGGGAACCAGAAAACAGACTGACAAAATCCTCTTCCTTATAATCAAAAGCAATATGTGTTCAACAAAAGTAGATTTATTTAAAAAAATACTGTGATAAAACTACATAATAGAAAATTATATTTTGAAAAACGTTGGAAAGTCAAAAGATAATACTTGAAAGTCAAAGTGAAGAGAAAACAGCAGGATACAGAGCTATATATAGAATGTGACCACATTTAAAAATATTTTCTCACCAGTAAGTAAAAATAAAACTGGAAATAAATATGCCAACATGTTAAGAGTAGTGTTCTCTGGGTTTATAAATTCTAGTAACTTTTATAGCTTTTTTTAATGCTTTTTTGCATTTTTTTTTTAGTTTCTTACGAGAACATGTTAAAAAAAATAGGAAAAAAAACAACTGAAGCTGTTTTGAAAGCAAACTAACAATGGGAACAACAATTTTTCCCTTCCCTTCCCTTGCCTCTGACAGGCAGAGTTGAAATACTGGAAATTTCCAGTTGTGGACAAAGTGCAGTGGGAAAATAACAGAGAACATAGAAAATAAAAGAATCACAGAAATATAGACCAGTTAATAAAGTATAGGAGCTTCGTTCTTAGGGCTGTTAG
Organism: Taxidea taxus jeffersonii; assembly: GCA_003697995.1. Taxonomy (NCBI): domain Eukaryota; kingdom Metazoa; phylum Chordata; class Mammalia; order Carnivora; family Mustelidae; genus Taxidea; species Taxidea taxus. Next base: position 106,334 of record RCUC01126260.1, read on the forward strand.
GCCCTTTCTTGCTTGTTACTGTTCAGTGATATTTATGTCCTATCCCCAAATAGTCAGTAGCACTTTACATTTCCCTACCTTGATTTTATACTTCCCGGCCAGAAGCCTGCATCCCCGTGAAGGATGCGGGGCTGTGGTTTCCCAGTCCAGGAGCCCAGCTGGGAAACCTTGAATTCCTTCAAGGTCAATACCGTGAGAAGAAAGCCTCAGTCTGCAGGGTGCCTAGGTTTCTTCTTCATTTCCACTTCCTGGCTGGAAGACATATTTCATAGCTGCTGCTTCACCATTCAGGTGAGACCCTGCTCCTGCCCCGAGATGTGTTAACAGAATGGCATTTTGATTATGAAATGGCCATATGCAGTCAAAAATACTTAACATCAGCAACCAGAATGAGCTCTAGTAGTGGATAGAACTGGATCCCTACCCTTGAAGTATTAATACAATGTGGGAAAAGTGTAATATAGCACAGTGGCTTTCCTTTGGACTGTGAAAATACAGTTTACAGCACATTCTGGCACACACACACACACAAATATGAAAACTAGAAGTTTCACAAGATGATATTCTTACTATACATACTACTCTCTGAATTTTTAAAAATTAATTTTGCAAGTCACGAATAAGTCATAAACCAAGCGTTTAAAAACTCGGCCATAGTAAAAAGAACAGAGGATTTGGAATCAGAGACCTGCATTACATTACCAAATCCATGGTTCATTGGCTTTGTGATCTTGAAAGATTATTTCACCATTCTTTGTCTGGATTTCCTCACTTATAAAACTGAGCTATTAGCACCCATTCCAAAGGGGAGTTCTACGGGTTCAATGATATGTCTGTGAAGTTCTTAGCACAGTCCTGGTACTTAGAAGATGTTTGCAAAGAGACAGCAGTTACTAGTAGTAGTAGTAATAGTGTTGTTATCATATAGACGTGATTAGGTGTACAGGAGAGGAATGTCATTCCCTTACTTGCGGAAGAACAATCAGGTGCTCAGTGAACACACAAGAATGGTCTGGTTACATGGTGAATGGTCATTGTGTTAGTCTATGTGACTTAGGGGAGAGAGGAAATGGGTTATGCAAATGAGTGCTGATCCTGCCATGAGGGGTACAGATCTAGGAAGCAGGCAGGCAGCACACATCTATGGAAATATTCTGTCCCTCTTTTCTTTCTTCTATTGATTTAAGAAAACTCTGGACAATCTAGCATAACCTTATGATTTAAAAAAAAAAAGCTTATAGAAAAGGGAAAATAAAAAGAATGTGCATTCATTGAGAAAGTTCAATTTCACTAGTTTGAGGATGGTCATGTTTTTGAGTACTCTTAAAGGAAAAAGCTGTTGATTCTTTAAAAATATTTATTTATTTGGGGGGGGGCAGAGGGACAGAATCTCAAGCAGACTCCCTGCTGAGTGCAAAGCCCTACTCAAAACTCCATCTCAGTACCTTGAGATCATGACCTGAGCCAAAATTAAGAGTTGGATGCTTAACTGACTGAGTCACATAGGTGTCCTCGAAACTGGCTGACTTCGAAAAACACTGGATCCCGGTGTTTTAAAAATCTTATAATCCTAGGGTCATGATGACTTGGGTACATATGAATACTATGGGAGGTGAGGGGGTAGGGAACAAAGTCCTGTTAAAGAAACTACCCGAGAACTTACAGGAAAAGTTATTTGGAGAATTTCCTGACTCATATGGAGGGACCAGACCACTCTGACTCACACTACTTGGTGAATCTCATCTGCCTGCAGAACAGCCCTGTAATTAATTTCCCTTCTGTAAGAGATGGTAGAGATTGGCTTTGTGTCTGTTAATTGACTGTCTAATAATTCAATATGAAAGTGATCACTAGAAATCCTTTTAAATGGCTTACAATTCAAGATGAACATTAACATATATATTTTCTCTGTTCAACAAAAGCTTATTACCAAAAAAAAAAAAAGAAGAAGAAGAAAAAGAAAAAGAAGAAAAAAGAATATAGAGGCTAGAATAAAGAGTATCCTCAATCCCCTTTGGAGTTACCAAAGCATTTACATTAGCCTGAGTGTGATAAATGGATGTGTCACCTCTCTGAGAGATAAGAATCTCTGACCTTTCACTGCTTGGGTGAGCCATTAGGGCAAATTATGAAAAAGTAAACTTCAATCCTGAAGCAGGGATTATCCCTTTTTGGATCTCAAATTCTCCATCACCTATCTTTCCTGTCTTTCTCTTGCCCCTCTGCTTTGCCCTTTATCCAAGCTTTTCAAATCTATAATCCAGATGAGTGGGAATTTATGCTTGATGATTTATAGGATTTGCTTATGTAAGCTGGTAAATGATCCGAAAATTATTTAAGTCTCTTAGAATGACCAGACTTGGTATTTTGTGATCTGGAAGAATAGGGATATGCCTTGGAATGTCAGTGGGAAAGTATGCTTTGGGAGCCCACTGAATCACTGGCAGCTTCCATAAAGTATACTCAGTAGCTAAAGGTTCTACAAATAGGGAGACCCTAGGAAGGTTATTGTTAGTACAGTTTGACATTGTAAAAACAGTTAGGTGGAATTAAATCCAGACCCTTCATTTTCAGTGAAGATAACATGTCAAGAAGACTGAAGCACCTTGTCCAATGTCACACATCTAGTTGGTGGTAGACCAGATCTCCTGATCCTTGGTTCACAGCTTTTCTCAGGATACCATAAGGCCCCACCAGAAGAAAAATCTTTTTATTTCCCTGATTCAGAGGTCTCTGGATGGGCTCTTCCCAATGCTTTTATGATAATCAAGACAAACAAACAAACAAGAAACAGACTCATAAACATAGAGAGCAAATGGGTGACTTCCAGAACAAAGACAGAGGGGGCATGGGTGAAATAGGCAAAGGGGATTAAGAGGTAGAAGCTTCTAGTAATAAATAACTCAAGGGGATAAAAAGTATGGCAGAAGGAATATAGTCAATGATATTGTAATAATGTGGCTTGGTGACAGATGGTAGCTACACTTATCATGGTGAACACTGGGTAAGGTATAGAATCATTAAATCACCAAGTTGTAATCCAAAGCTAAAATAACACTCTACGTCAATTTTGGGTCAATCAATCAATCAATCAGACTGATTAGAAACCCCCTCAAAAAAGAAATTACTGACTATTTAGATGTGTAGTATCCTTTGCTTGTAGCACCTGAATAATCAAAACAACAGAAGACCAAAATGGAACAGAATAAAACCACAATTTCATCAACCCAGAGAACTGTCTTAGAAAGTGAAAAAGATTAAGAAAAAATAACAAGAAAAAAAGAGTTCATACAGATTTGGTCTCTGTGGAAGAGAAACACAGTACCAGACATATTCATTTTCAAGAAAATTAATATTTTCTAATATTTGTATTTTAGCAATCCAACAAATCATGGTTTATAGATTGCATCTCAAACCAGAGAAAAGTTTTAGTGTCACTTTGTATGTTTTTGAAGACTAATTCTTACATCTTTCAAATATGCATGTCTATCAGACATACAAAAGGGACATTTTCTGGTTTTTCCTTTTCAATATTTTCTTAGTTTTATTGATGTCCATTCTATCATTATTTACCTCTGGGTGGGAGAACATTGAGCAAAAGTGGAGAGAGTTGTAAAAAGGACAATCAGGAGTGGTGTGTAGAGTAAATAGGAAATCAAGTAAAAAAAAAGCAAAATGAAGAGAGATATGAAAGAAAGAAGAGTCAAGTTCAGATTTTGAAGACATTTATGCTCTATTTTACAAAATCATCACTGTACTCTCTTGATAAACAGGAAGCAAGAAATGCTTTATAGGCTTATACCCAGTGGAGTAGCCATTTACAACCTGTTAACAACCTACCTTTCCTAATCTCTAGTCACTCAACTCTCCATACTATTTCCTGGTTAAACTCTTTTATTCATAATTTGCCAAATATACTACCAATTTTCATACCTTTTCATGTATGCTTGTAAATACATATTCCACTTGGAATGTCTTTCTTTCTCTTGTCTGGCAAACTTCACTTTTTCTTCCAAATAGGACATTATTGACTTCCTCTTGTGGGCGTTAGTCCACCCTAATTTGTTCCCCCACTACATTTTTTTTCCATACATTTAAAAATAATATTTGCTTTTTTTAGTTATGCAATGCTGTATTTATTTCCCTTGGCATATTATGAATTTCTTGAAGGTAGGGATGTGCATTATTTATCATCCCTTATGTAGCAGACACAGCGTTAATATGTGTTTATTGAAATGAATTTGCCTTATATTCTCATATTCCTTGCAAGAGAGTAGGGAACAGATTTTAGACCTTCTGATTGATACTGGAGCCCAGTTTTCTTTACTGAAGTGCACAGATTCCTTAACTCTCCAGCTCTCTTCAGAGTGATTCCTCACCCACCCCAGCTGGAGCAGTCATGCTCTAGTGACTCCAGATGGTTGGCATGGGCTTTGGGCAGCTGGGTGGGGAACGTACCTTCCATCTGATTGCACTCACCATGGGTGGGCAGGTGCCCTCTGTCAGGATGGCTGCAACCAGAAGCCAAATGGGTGGCTCAGGAGGTAAAGGCAGCAAATAGGAACTGCCATAATTCCAACCCCAAGGATGACCCAGCTAAGGAGATAGCATGTTGTTGACCTTGAAATAACTGGTCCCTCCTTACACAGGTCACTTCCATTATCACTGCCTCAGGGCTTGGCTTCTTCCTCAGATACATTTCCCTTCCATTCCATATCCAGCTTCAGAAATAAGTCATCAAGAACCACCGTGCCTTATTGAGTCAGCTGTCTGGAGGGCTACCAAATTCTCCCTAGGTGGTGGAAGCTTATAAGCCACAGTCCATGTCCAGATGGGCAATTACAGGTAAACAAAGGAGGTAGAGAGGCCAGCTTCCCCATCTCAGGAGAGTTCTCAGAGGGGCTGATCAAGCTCTTTCCAATCTGGAGTTTTCTGTGATGTATCTGACCATTCTCACCACTTCCAAGATGCCAGTATTATTTCCTGGGCATGGCAATAGCTTCTCAACTGGTTTCTTGGCTTCTGTCTTTGTATCTCTTTGCATTTTCCTCATGATAGAGCAGTGTTTTGTTTTGTCTCTCTCTTTTTAGTAACAGAAGTCAGTTCAGGTCATTCTACTGCACAAAACCCTCCAATGGCTTCCCATTTCCTTCTGAGTAGATACCAAAGTCTTTACAATGATCTATAAGGCCCCACTGCCTCTCGGATCTTGTTTCTGTTCTCCTGTCCCACCCTCTGGTCACAGGAGCCTCCCTATGATCTTCAAACATTCCAGGGCCTTTGCACCAGCTGTTCAGTTTTGCCTGGATTGTTTTTACACCAGCCCTACCTCATATAACCACACAGCTAACACTTTATTTCCTTCAAGCATCACCTGATTACCCTATACAAAATCAAAGCAGTCTTCTCCAGGACACTGCTAACCACTCGGCCTGCATTGTTTCTGTCTGTCTGTAGGACTTGTTACCAGCGGACATACACATTTTACTGATTTCTTGTTTCTGTCTTCCTGGTAGTATGCATGCTCCAAGAGGGCAGAGCTTTCTCTGCTTTGTTCACTACTATATCCCCCGAGCCCAGAGCAGAGCCTGATATATAGTTACACAATATGTTTTGAATGAACACAAGATATTGGACAGATTAATCAGTGTCTGCCATATACCTAAATCCTCTTTTTAATAGGAAGTGTTATCCCTAGTTCTTGCTAAAGGAAGACTTTTTTTTTTTCTTCAACAGTGGCCATGTTCTGTACCATATAATTTCTTGTTGCACCCTCCTATACTTCTACCTTAGTTGATTGAACCAGGGGTAGACATAAGACTCGAGGGCGATGAACCCATAGGCTGTTTGATGGCTTGGATGAGTAGCTAGGTGGATTAGAGTCTCTCTCTTAGGAATCTACAATAGGAAATAAGAATTTCTCCAAAGGAGTACAAAGTGGAAAAAAAAAAAAGAAAGAAAAAAGAAAGCAACTGGCTCCAGTGAATGTAAATGCTCCAGGAATGAGGGCAAGGAACAGTTGCTGTGGACAGAGTAAGCAGGCTGTGAGAAGTTTCTGGAATTCTCTGAGATTCCTGTCTTTCCTACTATTATGTGTGACTCATAATAACTCCTTACACTGTAGAAATTGTAAAGTCTCTCCCCCTTGCCTAAACGAAGCAACCTGAGATGAAGCAGGGGAAGCAGTTAATTTTTGTCTGGTTATTAAAACACTATCTTGGCTTAGGTAGAAAGGTCTTCCAGATTTGAATTCCTTAATAATAACACATAGCAATGATTTAGCACTTAACCACACATCAAGCACAATACTAATCACTTTATATGTGCTAGCTAACAACACTACGAGACATGTACATATAAGGATTCTGAAATCCATATAAATGTTACATAAATAGTCAAGTCACTGTTCTCTTATAACTGGGCCACCCAAACAGCCTTCTCATTGGTTTCCCCATCTGCATTTTGTCCCACTATACACTGCAGAGGAGACACATCAAGGAGAAGATTTTTGAAAGAGAAGTAACAAGTTATGTTCCTCTTCCTCTCAAAACCACCTAGTGGGTTCCCATCCCATTTAGAATTAAATTCAGGCTCCCTAGATAGGCATAAGGCCCCTGCACCTCTAGTCTCTGCTCACCTCTCTACATCATTTTCTCCCAATGTCTCCCATTCTGAAACTTCAGTGACTCCATCTCCTTGCATCTCCAAATTTGGCCTCATCCTCTTGCACCAGCTGATCCCCTGTTTGGCTGCCTTCTTCTCATTACTAAGGTGTTAGACCCAATGCCGCCTTCACAGAGAAGCTTCTCCAGTCATTCTCTGGATCTGCACTGGCCAACACTATAGTCATCAGCCATAGGTGGCTATTGAGCCCTTGAAATGTGACTAGTCTGAGTTGAAAGGGGTTGCAAATACAAGTGTATAAAAAGAGAAATTTGATTTCAAAGACTTCATAGGAAAAGAGAATGCAAAATATCTCATTAATATTATCTGTTGAAGTAGTGGTATTTGGCATATATTGAATTAAATAAAATGCAATATGAAAATTTATTTCACTTTTTAAACTTTGTAGCAGGGTTACTTAAAATCACACATGTGGCTTGTGTGACATAGGTCTGTTAGACACCACTGATCTATGCCATGACTCTGTTTAATTTTCTTAGGAAGCATTTATGACTCTCCGAACTTATTTTACTTCTGCATTTATTTCCTGACTGCACCACAAAAAGGAAAGCTCCAGGAGGGCTGGGACTTAGCTGTATTCACTGCTGTATTTCAAGCATTAGGAGAATGACTGACAGATACTGGGTGCCAGGTAAGATTCATGGATAATTAATGAGTAAAGTGATGGGGTCTCTTTTTTCAAATCTGCTCGCCTTTCAGTGGGTTCTCTTCAGTCGGGCCCAGGTGTCTTGTAAGACTAATAATAATTCTTTTCCATTATGACACTACTATTTATATAGACCAGGAATCAGCAAACTCTTTCTCTAAAGGACCAAATAATGAATAGTTTAGGTTTGCGGGACAGGCCGCCACTGTCACTGCTACTCAGACCTGTAACTGGAGGGGACCCAGTCACCCCTGTATGTAAACAAACAGGTATGGATGTTTTCCCAATAAAACTTTAATAAAAAGCAGAGGGCGGCTGGGTTTGGCCCATGGGCAGTGGTTTGCTGGCCCCTGATTTAGTCAGCCCAACGTAACGTTTGGGCCATAAGGACTTTTGAATAAATTAATATAGACACATTGAGCACTTAGAAAATACAGTGCCATAGGAAGCTCAGAAATGAATAAAGTAAATATGTTCCCAAACTTCAAGTGCTTATCTGTTATCTGTAGAAACTAGATGTGTAAATATTGACATAAAATTCTTAATAACTGTGTAGACATTAAGGTCGTATCCAAAAAGCCATGCATTAAGGATGACAACTCTTTCCATACTGGGGATACTGAGATGGATATGGAAAAGCTATACAACGGGAATGTTCAACTGGCAACATAAAGACAGCCCTTCAACATAAGTACTATGGAGAAGCAGGCGTTTTATTCTCCTGGGCAATAATCCAAAAGGCTATAGTTCTGCCGAAATCTGAGACTATATCTCTGTGTAGACTAACCACAGAGACAGAATTTCTCAAAGATGTTTAGCATAAAATGTTAAATCTCTGGGTGAAATTCTTTCCTAAAACATTTAAGTTTGGCCTTTTACACTTTCCATAAGGCCAACTTAATATTTACTTACAAAACATGGATTAAGGAAAACAAGACTAAAGCCACGGGAATTTGATTGACTCAACAGGTGAAGTGCAAGTATCAAGATTGGGAGGGCAATATTTGAAACTTAGATCTTGAGGAATCATGGTATATCTCCAGGTTCTCCAACATATAAAATTACCCTGATTCTTCTAATAGGTCTTAGTGGGAAGGAGCACTTTCTGGATAGAACCATACATTTTCTGGAGAACAGGTCAGATCTCAGGTAAGATATTTTAGAACCAATAGTTCATTTCCAATTGGGTAAGATATTTTAGAACCAATAGTTCATTTCCAGTTCTCTTTGAGTTAGTCACCTAATTATTGAATATGGTCACCTGTCCCCCAGGTAAGATTTTGCTTGACTTGATGGCTTCCCTTCTCCTGGAGACACTCCTTCCCTCAGTTAGGAGGGTGGCGGGGAGAAGAGAGATGAACTACAGCTTGAAACCAACCTTACCGTGAGCCAAATTTGCTTTCATTGTCCATTAATGTGCAAGGGCCCCGGCTCTCTCTCCTTTCATCTCCAAGTTGCTCTTTTATTATCCATCTCGCTGCTGATGCAGCACCACTCCTGGGGTTTTTCCAGGAAAGAAAGGTGATTACCAGCTGAATGACAATTGGGTTAAACAAGTCCGCACTGGAGAGCCAGCTGCTGAAATTTGACATTATAACTACTACTTACAGTGGCATTTCTGGAGAGGAACTTACACATAATCATTGAAGTCACATCCTCTAGTGCACATCTGTGCAAGAAGGACAAGGGGATAAAAAGCGGGGAGGAGAGAGAGATGAGCGAATAATAACATTTGTATAGTGCTTTACAGTTTTCAAAGTACTTAATATACATTATCACATATGATTTGCATGAAATGCTGTGAGCCCCATTCATACATAAGTCACTTCTATATGTAATCATCCAGTTATACTGCACATTCCCTGTTAGAATGAACAAAATGGGACATGAAGGTGGAAACTCAGTGGACAAAACACAGAATAGTGATTATGATGTAGGGCAAGTAACATGCACTGAAACCACAGAACGAGACAGTGAGGTGCCGGGACCAGGACCAAGGACTACACTTCTGGGTTTCTGTCCCATGAATTTGCCCTGGAGAACTTAGGATCCAATACTGGGGGTAGAGGCAGTAAACAACAAGTGTTGGAGAGGATGTGGAGAAAGGGGAACCCTTTTACACTGTTGGTGGGAATGCAAGTTGGTGCAGCCACTTTGGAAAACAGTGTGGAGATTCCTTAAGAAATTAAAAATTGAGCTTCCCTATGACCCTGCAATTGCACTACTGGGTATTTACCCAAAGATACAGATGTAGGGAAAAGAGGGGCCACCTGTGCCCCAATGTTCATAGCAGCAAAGGACACAGTTGCTAAACAATGGAAAGAACCATGATGCCCTTCAATGGAAGAATGGATAAAGAAGATATTGTCCATATATACAATGGAATATAATGCTTCCATCATAAAGGATGAATACCCAACTTTTGTATCAACATGGATGGGACTGAAGGAGATTATGCTGAGTGAAATAGGCTCAGCAGAGTCAAATATTATATGGTTTCACTTACTTGTGGAGCATAGGGAATAACACAGAGGACATGGGGAAATAGAGAGGAGAAGTGAGATGGGGGAAATCAGAGGGGGAAATGAACCATGAAAGACTGTGGACTCTGAGAAAAAAAAAACTGAGGGTTTTGGAAAAGAGGGGAGTGAGAAGTTGGGTGAGCCTGGTGGTGGGTATTAAGGAGGGCACGTATTGCATGAGCACTGGGTGTGGTGCATAAACAGTGAATTTTGGAACACTGAAAAGAAATTAAAAAAATACTGGGGGTAGAGGAAATTATGCAGATTTGTATGAGTCAAATATATAAGCAGGGGATCAATAACCTTAAGCACTGAGAGGTTGTCTGTTATTCAGTTAGCCTGCTCATGCCACAGGAACTACTCCTCTATGTGATGTTATTCTTGACCATATATTCTCCTAAAGGAAAAAAAAAATCAAACTTGGAATTGTAAAACACAAGAATTTAAGAGTGTCCTGCCTGTCTCAGTCTGATGCCTATCGCTATTTTGGACTTTGGCAGAGAGCTGGAAAGAAAAGTAGAAATATCAGAAAAAGAGGGAAGAATAAGAAAAGGAGAAAATGAAAGTGGAGACCTGAGTTGTGAAAACCTGCTCAGAGTCAGAGAACAGAATTACAGTGTGTTGACCTTTTACCAGCAAAATGGGCTTATTTGGGAATATCAGAGGAATTGCCATTCAGGACGGGCCAGCTGGGGACTGGTAAATCAGGAGATTAAAAAAGAGGAACAGAACTTTATAGGAAAAAAAGAGGAGGTTGAGAGGGGCTGCTTTGTAGGAAAGTGAGTTCAGGGTAGTTGAAGGTTCATCACTGGCAGAATTGTCTTATTTTCTGATTGCTTCTTCTAGACAAGGAGAAATCTTCCTTCCTCCTGCTGGGGTAGTAAAGCAGTAGTCAAGGTAGGAAGAGACTGTCTCTTCCTGTTGGGTCTACAACTGACCAGGGGTGGTGGGGGCACAATTTCTCCCCTTCTGGCCTCTGACTCATCATGTAAATGAGATTTCCTTTGTCCAGCCGGACAAGTTCAAAAGGTAACCTAGGTTCCTCTTCTATCTCAGATACTTATCTTTTTGATTTTTCTTTTGCATCCTCCACCCTATTTCTTCAACTATTGTTCAGATTTATTATCTATTTGCATCTTTTGCTTGTGTCCTTAGACCTGCCAAGGACTGCACAGGACCCATCCAGTCTGTTACCACTCTGCCCACTCCACCTCTCCCCCAGTTTTCCCCACCCTCCTCCTCCCAAGGCCTTCGTGGTGGTAGGGCAGCTGGACTCAGCTGTGGTTTCACTAGTTCCATTAATTTAATCCCTAATTTCTAAGTCATAGGATTTGATTGGACAATACTTCTGTGGACCATTTTGCCATTTGGAAGCAGACAGAGGGGACCGGAGAGAAGACTGTGAAACCTTGTTTTAAAGTAACAAGAAGAGAAACAGTCCCTCTATTTCCAGTTACTCTCTCCCACTTTCTGTGCAATCTATACAAAGCCCCATCCAAGAAAGTAATCAAGCCCTTACAAGAAGCAATTTCCAGTCTTCCGTGGGGTCTCTGTGTAGCTAGGTGAACAGCCATTAAGAGGTACATGGTCTGGTAGAGTCCTGCTCCTCACTCTGGTCCCCAAGGGGTAAACGAAATTACGGTTGCTTTCTTCGGGAATGATAAACACCGGGATGGCAGCAAGAGGCAAAGCCTCTACAACTGGAGGTTAATTTACAAAAATATTTCTCTTCCACTCCTACTGTTAGATGAGCATTTCTGAAGCTGGGAGTCCTAAGAACTCTCTGCCTCATAGGGATGTTTGGTATACACATGGGACGGCGATTTTAGAAGATGTTTTTAAAAATGATTTAAGACAATTTTTACTCCAACATTATGTTTTATTCCATATGGATTTTAAGGATTTATTTACCAACAATATTTATTGAGAACATACTATGTGCCCAACACAGTTCTGAGTGCTGGAGATCCATTTGGAAACAAAACAACCCCTGCTTCATTGTACCTGGTGGGGAGTTCAGTGATGGACAAAGCGAGGAGGTGTGAGATAAGAAGATCTAAGTCAGTTTGGTCATGTGCAATCCTCAAGGTATTCTTGGGAAATCATTGTAGCTGTTGAAGAAGTCTGATGTGAGGGAACAATGAAATATCTCATTATAATGAACACAGATCTCAGACCACATTCTGTGATATGCTGTGTGCTGGCCAAAGATTGTTTGCCCAGAGAAACAAAATATTTCATAGATTCACCTAGACCCATTCAGCGCAGTCAAGGTCTCACATGCTAGAAGACTAATTAACTCTAGGTACAAGCAGCAACTTTGTTGAGGCGGGAGGCAAGACTTTATGCCCTATAATCAGAATCTTGCAATCAGAAATCCTGCATTACAGCTTGGACAGAGACCACTTAGGAATCCCACCCCAGGGACCCATCCCTACGAGCTGCAGAATATGGTTCTCAGAGGAATATTTGCATGCATCTCTAAGCTGTTTAAGCCAACCTTTGTATGTTAAATGCTTTAATTTCACCAAAGACAGTCCATCTCTAACATTACCATGCTAATTAATAGGTTGTTAGTCTCACCAATAAAGATAAAATTTGACATCCAGTATGCTAATCAGCAAATGTTGGTTGCCCAGCAAGATAGGGATAACAGAAGGACATGCAGTGGCCAGATCTGGAGTGAGATCTGCCAGATCTCTCTACTGATCAGATGTCTGGGGGCTGTGCCAGTAGTGGATGTTCTTGACAGCAGGTCAGCTGAGCTCCCCCAACATTCAAAGTTAACCTTACTAGAATATCATCCTACTGACTATCCCTTCCATTCTGAAGTAAACTATAGGCAGAGAGAAGAAGAGGTGAAGAAGAAGAGGTGAAGATTTTGGCCTGAGCAATGGAAAGGAGTTGTAATGTAGAGAGAAGGTACAACTCATGGGAGTTTTAGGTTTAGGGACAAATCAGAAATTTGCTTGAAATAACTGTGGAACATCAAGCAGAGTAAGAAGTTAGATATGTGAGTCTAGAGCTCAGAGTAGAAATAAGACTAGAGATAAGAATGTGGGTTATATTGGGCTTTTCATGGTAATATGAATCATAAAAGTGATGAAATCACCACAGGAGTGATGTAAATGGTGGGAAGGAGAGGTTCCGGGAACACAGCCCTAGGGGCACTGTGGCATTAAGTGGTCAGGATGATGATGATGTTGATGATGATGGTGATGGTGATAAAAGCTGACATCTACGTAGTATTTACTTTGTACCAGACACTATTTATATTAGTTCATTTAATCATCAAAATGATCTTGAGTCAGCTATCACTATTCATTCCACTTCACAAATGAGGAAACTCAGAGAGGTTAAGTAACTTGCACAAGGCCACAGTTAATAAGATGAGGAGGAGCCAACAGAGGAGACAGAGAAGGAGCAGCCAGTGAGCAGGGAGAGCCAAAGCAGAGTGATGTCATGGGGCCAAGTGAGGAGAGTGATTCATGAAGACAGGAAATATCCTGTGTCAAATGCTCTCAGGTCAAGTGAAAATAATTTACAAGCATGGCCACTGGTGACCTTTCTGAGATCAGTTTTATCGGTGTGGGGTGATAAAAGCCTAATTGGAGTTGATTCAAGAAAGAACGGGAGAAACAAAGGTAGAGATAGGAAGCATAGAAAACCATTTTCAAGGAGTGCTACTGTAAAGGGGAGTAATAAGGAAGGGGGTGCAGAAAGATGGAAGTGGTATGTGTGTATCCTGATAAGAATGACTCAGTTCAACGGGAAATCATGTTGGCATAGGAGAGAGGTTAAAAAACCCAAAGGGTAGTGTCATTTTAGAAGTGGACAGGTGGGGGTCCAGAAATTAAGGGGATAGATCAGTTTTGGGTAAGGGCTGAGAAATCCCATGTATTTACTGGCAGGGGAGGTGACCTGGTGTGGGGTAACACAGGTAGTTTGCTTGGTACATATGGTGGTGGGAATGTAGGAGTTCTCTTTCGGTTGCTTCTAGTCTCTCAGCAAAATGAGGAATGTCATCAGTTGGAGAGACATTGTGGTAGCCTGAGACGGGTGCGGAGGTATGAAATATTAATATGAAAGACTGAAAAGTGACTCGAATTGAGAAATGGGAAAGAAAGCCAGGCAGCCCTACCAGTCTGCTTGAGGTTAGTGGTCCCGAATTAAAGGAAAGGTATTGTTTGAAACTGTAGGAAGTGTTAAAAGTGAAGCTTTGCCAAGAAACCAAGACATAATAGATGCCCCAAACCAAAGGCTGGGGCCAGAACAAAAGCCACACCTTCAAAATAAGTGGCTGCCATGTAGGCGTGTTTTCTGTGGAACACATGTGGCCCACAGTGGAAAAAACACCAGCTTGAGGATCTCTTCTGTCCTGCTCCAGATCACGTGGGAATGACAGTGAGATTTCACTAGTGAGACTGAGGGTGTGGAGTGAGCCAGGGGATGAGGGGAGAAAGGCCACCTCAGGGGATGTCCTGTCTGCATTATGCCAGAAAGCCCCATCCAGGGAAGTACCACCTGTGAAAAGGTCCCAGGACAGCCCGTGTCCATCCCACTGTCCAAAAAGAGCTCTACAACCAGAAGACAACTTCCCTGTCCTTGTTTACCTGGTTCTTTTCCTTTAGGCTTCTCTCCCCCAGAGGTGGTTAAAACAGTGATTATCAAGCGAGAGCAGAGTGGGAAATGTTCAGCAAGGAAAGAAAGAGGAAGGACAACCAATGCCTCTAGCTCTGTAAGTAGACAGTATATGGGGACCTATGGTGGAGAGACTTGTCATGAAATGCATTTTGGACTTTAATAAGTTATTCATGAACTGAGACAGTGTTTATGAACTAAAGTAGCCAAGGGCTCTCTCTAGGTAAACAGTAAGCAGAAGAGTCAGGATACTAACACTGCACTCCCCCCTTTAAAATCCAGTGTCAGGAAAAGCTTTTCCCTATATAGTCAATCTTAATGTTGTGGTGAAAGATCAAGATGGGCTCATGGCTTGTTCAATACATAAACTTTACAGTTTTCACATCTTTTAACTTCTTTTTATGCTCTCTTAGTAATGTAAAAAAAATGCTAATTTACACATGGAAGACATTGTGAAGAGTAAGTGCATATTGGTGGTTCCTTCAGAGAATTTTAGATGTGCAGATCAAACAAAGAGCCAGAAACTGAAAGACATTTTTATACCATTGACAAATAGAATGGTGAAGGTGAAGGTGTGTCAAGGTGGAGAGCCATGACTCTAAAACTTTGGAAGATTCATCCTTCCGTTTCACTGAGCTCTCTGTAAAGTATTTCTTCATATTATTATTGTAGTATTTTGATATGGTTCTAAAATATTACAAATCATGGCTAATTGACCTCTTCTTTGAGTGATAAAAATCAAGCAATGACAAAAGAGTAAAATTTTGGTAATTTAAGTGTTTGCACATAGATCAGATTTCTGGAAAACTTGAGGTTGATATTTAAACCTCAACACTTAAAAACTGAGTATTTTTCTGCCAAAGTGATAGGCACATGCTTTGTTACTAAGTTAGGCCACTGAACAAGCCACATGTAGTCTTAAAAATGGTCTGTACCAGAAAAGCTGGGTGAAAGAGTTGTGACCAGCAAGTAGTCTTGGGAAGAAAGTTGTATGGATTGGTGAATAGAACGTATAGAGATGAATTTCTGAAAATTGGATCTTATGGAGCTGCAGAAACATTCACCTAAATTAGTCTTTGATGCCTTGTTTGTTATTCTCAAGCTACAGCATGAAGTCAATGAACTTTTTGCATTGTTATAGAATAAAGCATACTAACATTTCTAGGAAATAATTATTTTTCCCCTGATGAAATTAAAATCATGCTTTCCTGTAAAAGATGAAAAGGAAATAATTTTTTATTTCTCAAAAACAGGGAAAAGACGGGACGCCTGGGTGGCTCAGTTGGTTAAGTGGCTGCCTTCGGCTCAGGTCATGATCCCAGCGTCCTGGGATCGAGTCCCACATCGGGCTCCTTGCTCGGCAGGGAGCCTGCTTCTCCCTCTGCCTCTACCTGCCTCTCTGTCTGCCTGTGCTCTTTCTCTCTAACAAATAAATAAATTCTTAAAAAAAAAAAAA